>APFE031280841.1:69271-113401 GCA_000404065.3 Pinus taeda | reverse complement strand
ATTGAGAGTGTTGGACGAACACTACAGATGAAAGGTCATCACATGATTCAATGGGTCTTCACGTGGATTTCCATTAAATTTAGGAATACCTGACGGAATTTTATGAGGAATCGCCGGCCACCAAGGGGCATAAGCAATTGGATCGTTTGTTAGCCGATTTAGATCTGGTAACTCTAAAGTCACCATGAAGAGCAACTGTTGATTTAGGTTCGGGGAAGCATACACAGGATAAGATGGGATTGCCTGAGCAGTGGGTCTTTGCATACCAACATAATGTATTTGATGTTGATAACTTTGGTAAGGCTGATGGGCATAACCATTATGATATGATTGATGTTGACCATTTTGAATATTCTGCTGCCCATTACCCACAAATCTTTGTTGATCAGGTCCTCGGTAAGCTTGTTGGAATTGCGGTTGTTGATATTGTACCGGCTATGGTTGTGAAGCCATTTGTTGTTGTCCAATACTAGTTGTTTGACTAAGATGAGGGGTAATAGTACCCATTTAATCCTGGGTCGCTCCAGTTAAGGAGCCACTAATCGGTCATTGTGGTTGTGTCGTGGAGATAAGCAGTTGTTGTATTACGACATGAGAAACTTGAGGTTGGCATACATTAGGCAACGCTTGTACTTGCGACACCATCACAATAGCCGGTGTAGTGGGGATATTCGACATAGGTAGACTTGGTTGCATTGAGTATACAAATCTTGGTTGTTGAGGCAGTATTGGCACCCAACCACTGGATGTAATTCCAGCATGACCTGAATTTTGTTGTGAACTCTCATATGGTTGTTCTCCTGGAGGGAACAATGAAAGGGCATACTGCCCCCCATACGGCGACAATCCAGTGCTCAAAGGAAAGATTGGCCTTTGGAGACCGAACTGCCCAAATTGATACTGTTGCGAAGGATCAATTTGCTGAGACTCAACATAAGAAATTCCAGATGCTCTTCCAGATGAACAAACGGGAACAGACCATATTGTCGAAACAGTCCTTGGGTGGACTTCCTCTAGCAGTTGAGAGCTAGTTGGCATAGATGGTATACCAGCGAACATTGTCGGAGTGGTGGCAGGTGGTTCTACTGCCGCTATATCGAATGACATAGTCCTAGATGTCGATTGTTGTCCAGACATATCGAGTCTATCCAAAAGACTTCCTGGCGATTCTACAGGAACTTGCGATTAAGGCAGACTATCTTCTGAAGTGGAAGGATATAGGTGGATCCCAGTTCCAAAATGCAATGGAGTATTGGATGGAAGATCCTCCGTAATTTCTTCTATAGCAATCAGGCCAGGCGAGAGAGGTAGACTGTCAGGTCCGTAAAATATTTCAGGTGCTGGAGAAGGTATAGATTCTGCAGCGATAGGTACTGGAGGAGCAACACCTTCCGAATCAACCCTAGGCGGAGTTGATTTCGGAATAGAAGTGTTTACTGTTACACTAGGATCAGTTCTAATGTCCTCTTGTGACTGCAGAACTTCTTATGTAGAGGCAGGGATACCAGAAATGGTTGGAGTAACTGGAGTCTCTGAGGATGTTGGAACACAAGTTCCAAGCAAACCAGGGGACTTTGACCCAGTTAAACGAGTTCGCTTGGCTCGAAATGTTTCATTTCTGGAGTCAAAGATGGTTGACTCGTTAGTCTCAGCGAACGACGGGGTTTTGATTGACTTTCTTCCATGATTATGGATTACTTGATCAACTCAAAATAAAAGGGGAATATGTGATTCCGAATTAAATGAATTTTAGATGCTTTGACACAACTTGGTTTTTCAATTTTTAAGAGTCGAGAAAAAGCTAAATATGACTCTAGTCGCCTTCGATTTTTAATGAGCCTGAAGTGACAAGTGCTTAGATGGACCTTTTCTTTTAAGGAGTCTGAAAAGGAATGGAAGTGACTACTCTGGAAATCTAGACAAAGGGATTACCAAACCAATCGCAAAACTGTAGATTACTTTTTGTGGTATGGCATTCAATCTTCCCGAACGTTGTGTTCAGTGCATTGCGATCGATAGGGTAGCAGATATGACTTCCTAAGGATAAAGGATATAGCCTATTGTGGTCTCCCAATATATACTTGACGGTACGTGGGAGCAAAAGTCCATACTGGCACTTGTTGTCTCAAAGACGAGGAATCACACAACCTACAATGAAAGCGATAATTACCAGGCTTTACAATGCCGGAATACGTCTCTAGCCTAGACTTCTAATTGTTGTGCATTAGGTTCCAAAGCGTTTTTATGTTCATTGAATTTATTTTACAGTTGATCTTTCTTAAGAAGTTTTCCTTTAAGGTTCACCACATGATGTAGATATACAATTCCTAAATATGCAATCTAATATGATAAACAGTCGTTTACTCTTCTTTTTGCAATGAAAATCCTAGCTACTAAGGAAAGAGAAGCGAGATTCTTTCAACATAGAGCAGAGAGAACACACTTGATGCACTGTCCTAAATCAAAATCAACAAGCAATGTAAATGCAAATGCACATGCATGTATTTGTTTCCCGCTTTCTTAATGTGTGAATGACAAAAAGAATGCTATGTACAAATCTGAATTATCTTTTCTTTCAAAGCGACAGTACTAACAATTTTCTCTTCAAAAGACGAAAGGAAGACAAGGACAACACTTCGTGATTCTAAATTGAAAATTGCTTTCAACACTTGAAATACTACTAATTCAAATAAAATACAACAGTAATAGTGTAATCGACCATCAAGAAGAATAGGATTCTTTTCTTTGACTGAAAACGACACTTGCAACACTTTCAAATCAAGAGACGACAATTCGATTAAGCTACTGTTTGTAAAGGAGAACTGTAAATGGCGAAAAATACATAAAAACATTCACAATTCTTTGTACAATGGAGGCTGAATAATGCAAAGGAAGGGAGTTTCAACAGTGGTATACTGATCACAGACAGCAAAACTCCTGAATAAAGCTGAAGAGAGTGAAGAAAAAACAAAATCTGGAGGCAGAAAGAGTCTTATCTGATCATCGCACCCGTAACACAGGGAAATAGGGATGCATCTCACCTACTGCACACGGGAGGTGCGATGCATCCAGACTGTCAAAAGGAGACAGTGCGATGGTCCAGGGACGAGATTTTAACTTGGTTTTTGGTCACAGTTCACAGCTTAGTTCAGGGATTTAGGTCGAGCTAATGATAGTCAGTAAATACAAATCATAGGGGCTGATCTAATGAGGTTACTTGAGCCACCACCAGGGCAATTAGGATGTTTGCAAATCAGTTGTTCAGTTTATAAACAAAACCCAGATATGCACTGAAGCAGCATTGATCTACTTTTCACTTGCATAGCAAATGCAGTTCGAAGGCTAGCTGGCTTAACTTCAGGCTCTGTCTGTAGTTTATAAAGCAAACAAATATAAACAAGCAAACAAGCTATTCGCTGCCCAGTGGAGTTGACATTTCGTTATCAGGAAACCTAGTGTCCATTCAGAGCTGCTAGTCCCACTAAGACAGGTAGGTATCTTAGAAATACACAAACTAAAGTTACTTATGTTTTCCTTTATGAGAAGTAGATGAGAGAGAAGCAGAGAGTACCAACCTCAGTCTTTCGCTTGGCTCCTTGCTTGTTTCCTCTCCCCTTTTACAGATCTTTACCGCTCTTTCCTTGCTTGTCCCGCTTCAAGAACACCTGTAAAGTCAAGGCAGCATAATATCATCAAAGCATAGAGATCTACAATCATAAGAAATATAGGATCAGATATATATTGACCACACAAATGCATATATCAACTCAGACATACAAGAATGTGGAGGAAAACACAAATAGCTTTATTGATAGAAAGAGTAGAAGAGAGGATTACAACCCATTGACCTGAACCAGCATCATCCTCCCAACATGAAAGCCCTTCTTCACCTCATGAAAAGCTTAGATCACCCAACACTATGATGTTCCACAAAGAAACCAATAGCACTTCCTTACAAAATACAAGATTCTAGCCTTTGGATCTCTGGGATGAGGGATCCATATATAGATGTTTGTAGGTGGGTGAGTCAACTTCTAGGATTTTGATTAGTGTCCTCTCTCTGATAGTTCTTGGTTTCACTTGGAGATTCATGGTCTCTTGCTCATCCCTGGGAAAATTCAAAGGGGCAAGTGTCACATGAGAAGTTTCTGGAAGATTCCATGATCATCCACCTTGCAAACTGTCTATGCCATTTGTCTACTCTCACCCATCACACCCTATAGAAGGGCTTTTCAGTATGCATCGCACTTTTTGCATGTGGTAGGTGAGATGCATCGCACCCTTAGCACTGAGCAGTCTGTATGGTCCAATTTTGACCATTCCTGAGAAGTTTTCCATGGAGAACTTCTGGGAGATGATATAATTAGTTGACCTTGTTCCTTTAGGGTGTGAAACAACACTTTTAGGGACTTAGAAGCCCTTGATGTATGGACATATGTGATTGGGGTTGCAGTGCCCAAATATGTATATAACATGGTGCACAAAAAAAACACTTTAATTAATGACCAATAATGAAAACCACAATCAAAGGTAAGGTATTGCATTAATCAAATGTTAGGAATCTAAGGTGTAACGTAGACCCAAACTATGTGTATAAATGTATTTCTATCAAATGAATGGGAAACCATTTTGATCCAATTGGATCCTCATTATTGATAAGAAAATGATGCCTTCAAATGTTGATGCAAAGGTCCCCATGTCGAAGAGGTTGTTAAGAGCTTTCCAACGACACAAACAAATTCAAACAAACCTTGTGTGGGAAATTTATGGCATTTGGAAGTTTTTGTGATACAAGAAAAATGTTTGCAGGGTGTGGCACATGGATGCACCAAAAGAGGATATGTGGATGCACTACAGTAAGGAACATTGTTGTATCGAATGTACATATGGTAATGTGGTAGTATGGATGTTGAAAAGTGGCAGGATAGGTTTCCCAATGAGTATGAGACATGTGGTGTATGGGTTATGACATGGAAAAGTGATGTGACTTTGACGTAGTAGTGATGCAGTAGTGATGTGGAAGGCTAATGCAAAATGACATGGAAGGATATTTGGAAGGGTGACTATGCATGATATGGTCCAGTGAGAAGCCACCATGTGGCGACCTCAATTTAGCCAAGATGGTTCATAAATGGTTGTGAAAAAGTTGGTGGAGAAGTTCAAACTCCCCAACCTTCACGAAGAAAATCTAATGGACTTTCATTATGCCAACTAACGTCATCTAATATGGATATGACCAAATATTTGTTTAAATTTTATTAAAACTCCAAATATATATAAATGGCAGTAGCTATGATTGAACTTGTGACCTCTGTCAACTAGCCAAACTTTGTTACCAATGCTCTAATGGTTTCATTGGTCATTGAAATAACAACAACTATATTTAAATTTTGCAACATATTCAAAAGGCTCAAAACAGAAGGCTTGCAGGGTTCAACCCATGACCTCCCTAGTAACAACCAGAGGTGTTAACAAACATACCAAATGACATGCTTCGTAAAGGGTCGAAAATATATTGGTTTTACATTATAATATTACCAAGTTTTGAAATATCCCAATGGTTTGCAGGATTGACCCTAGGACCTCTAGTATATTAACAAAGCACTTTCACCATTACACTAGAGGTGTAACTTCTATAGAGACAGCAAAATAGAGTTATGTTAATTTGTGTGTTACTTTGCGTATCTTGGAAAAAGAGTTGTTTTAGAGCCATGTTTTGGTTATTTGAGAGAAAGTAAGTGGTTTTCAAGAAACCACCATATCTATAGCAAGTTGGAGGACACGTTTTTTTGCAAGTTGAAGACTTGGTGAATGTAAAATTCATTTTTTCATCAATTAATAAAGTGGTCACTCATTGGAAATAGGATTGGAGATGTAACCCACACTAGGTGAACTCTGTTAACAACCTAAGTTATTCTTTTCTATCTCTTTTTTACTCAGTATTTCCTTAGTTATTTTTTTCATGCACTCATCAAGTTAATCACACTTATAATTACAAATCAAGTCATATGTTTTTTTATCAACTTTGGTACCAGAGTAGGTGTGAAAGAATTTAAGAGTGTTGATGCTTACCCAAATAAAGCTTAAACGAGGAGAAGGATCATTAGAAGAATACAACCTAAACATTAGTTGAAGGAGTGCAAACCATATGCAAGAATGAAATTTCCAAGAGGATGGAATCCTTTCACTTTTGAAGATGATATTTGTGAAGCATTCATGGCAATGAAGGCCGTGATGGAGGAGACATATCATGAATGAAGGAAGTTCGATGAAGGTGGACCATCAGTAAAAGTTGAAGGAGTTGGTGATCCTCCGAAAAATATTCCATCTCCATCATCATCATCATAGTCTTTTTCTTATAGTTTGAATAAATCTTCTTCTTCAAAGAAACATTCTAAGAAAAATCCATCCAAATTTCCTTGTTAAAACTTGATGTTAAGTTATATTTTTCCATGTATGATGGTGAGTTTAATGCAGAGAAGTTAGATAATTAATACAAGTATATTTAAGTTTATTGCAAGATCCAAAATATTCTAGAGGACAATGCAAATATCCAACTTACTTCTCTTCAATTAAGTGGTACATATTTAATTGGGTGTGAGAGAAACACTCAAGAATATTTCCTTCAAAATGGTAATACAATTTTTTCTTGGTATGAGTTTAATGTTGCATTAAGGAAATAATTCTATGCATTAGGCTACATGGAACAAGCCACAATGGACTGACAATTTCTAAGGCAAGGTAAAGGAAAAAAAAATCAAAGTACTTAGGAGTTTAGGAAGAAAGCTTTGATTTTGGGTATTCCATTATATACACAAGAAAATAGTCTCAGCTATGTTTGCATAGTTATCTTTGACATACCATCCTTATATTCAATCCAACTAACTTAGATGAATTTTTTGTTCAAGCTACACATGTAGAATTTATAGGGAAGAATATTCATGATGGTTTTTAAAAGAAGTAATCTAAGTCTACTTAAGGAAATTTGAAAGGAAAAGGAAAATGAAAAAGAAAGAAAATAACTACTCTAAAAAAAGAGGGTGAAAATCCTACATGCACTCATTATATGAAGGGAGGACATGATGAGGCTAGATGTTGGAAGCTGCATCTGGAATTAAGATCAAAGAAGTTTAGAAATAATGGGAAACAAAATACTGCTACCACATTTCAACATAATCTTGAACCTAACTTAGGTGATGAAACTAAGATCACAACTATGGGGGTGCAAGGTATATCATCTTCTCATGCTAGTTCTAACTCTTCTATTTAGTCTCCTAATTCTCAAATTAAACATGACGAAAGAAACATAAGTGAGATTTTCATATTAGAGTCATAACAAAGCATACTAAAGTTGACACACTTTTTTATATTGGTGCCCAAGTAAATCTCATATTCGAATAAATTATCAAGAAGCTAGGATTGGAAACTAAAACCTCATGAAAAACCTTACCCTTTGGGATGGGTGCATGATGATGCAAAAATGTAATTAACAGGACATTGTAACTCATATTTGTAGTCACCCCTAACTTCATTGATGAGGTTGAATTGGATGTAGTGTCACTTGAAATTTATAGAATTTTGTTTGGAAGCCCATATATTTATGACCGAAAATCCATCTTCTACAAAAAGGAGAACAAGTCCCATATATTCAAAGATGGAATTGAATACATTGTGAGAGCTCATTGCATGATGAGTGATATATCTCTTGTTAGCACAAGACAAATGAACATACCTTTAAATGCTAGAAAGAAATTTGTACTCGTGATTTTAAAGACTAAGGATACTAATATATCCATTGATTCTAAAGGATATGATCCTATTCTTAAAAATGAATTAGTTAAATTTATTTCTAATTATGATGAAATGTTTTAAGAACTTGAAGGATTTCTTCCAAAAAGGAAAATACAACACAAGATACAATTGCAACAATATGCTCCACTTCCTAACATTGTTATGTATAGGTTGTTAGTATTAGAGAACACAGAGATTAAGAAGTAGCTTCACAAATTGCTCGACAAAGGGATCATCAAACCAAGTACCTCGCCATGAGGTTCACCCATTATATTGGTTCTGGTGAAATATGGTACATTGAGGATGTGCATATATTTTCAAGCATTGAAAAAAATCATAGAGAAAAATTGTTATCCTCTTCCTCGCATTGATGACTTGTTATATAAATTAAAGACTCTGCAAATTATTTCACTAATTTAACTTTAAGAAGTGAATATCATCAAATAGGAATAATTGAAGGCCATGTGTGGAAAATGTTCAAAATTGCAACAACAAATGATAAAAATAGAAATGCTAAAAATAGCATTGTTATAAATAGCAGTTCGGGTACCAGTGTTGGACATAGCAACAAGGAATGAAAAATGGAAGTGCTAAAAATAACATTGCTATAAATAGCATTTCTGGATACCTTCTTACTTTAATTAGTCCTTGAACTAAAATAGAGATGTAAAATTTGAATTTGATCCTAGCAATTGTTTGTAAAATAATTAATTAATTCATCTTGAGTTAATTAGTTGTAGAAAATCAAACATGAAGTCTATGTGGGGACATCGCAAACAGTTTCTCCATTGATTGAGGAATTTATCCATTAGTTAAAGAGATAAGGATGAGTTGTAATTAGTTAGCTCAGTTAACTGAGTTAAGTCCAGTTAGATTAGTTCCAACAGTTTGTTGAATTAATTGTGAGTTTAGTTAGTTAATGCTTGCATGCATGTAACTGTTGAACTTTAGATAACCGAATATTCTCTCATAAATAAATCATGCATGTCAGTTCAGTCAGAGACCCAGTTGAGATCAGAGGAAGGGACAATGTTCTATCAGTTGGAGGATTTTTCCTATATAGGAAACTCATCCATGCAGAAGGAATCATCTCCTTCAAGTTTGTTCAATTATTTCAGAGGTCATAGTAGTGTGTGAGGGATTATTACACACAGGTGGCAGCTTGAGGACCGAGGAGAAACTGCACAAGGATATAGGAATCTTGGATGGCAAAGGAGAAGGTTTGTGAGAAGCCTTTGAATGTCTATGAGCAGCATTCAGGGACTGTACTGAGAGCTGGATAGCTTCCAAGCTAAGGCTTTGTGTAATCTGGACATTATTTTCACTTGTATGATAATACAGAGATCAGGGTTTTTAGCTGAGGCTTTCCTTAGAGTATTTTTTTGTGTTTCATATCTGATTGAATCTTTTTCTCTATTATATGTGTTCTATTTGATCTTGCTCAAAATCGATTAAGCTTCCGCAAATTTGTTGTAGAAGTAGATCAAGTATTTTGCTTTAGTTACATTGCATTATCAGGTGATCTATAGAGAAATTTATACATGTTATCAGATCTAGCTGACCTATAGTGAGAATTTCTACATGGTATCAGAGAAAAGGTGATCAAAGCAGAGAATAGTATACACGAAGAAGAGAATTCGAAGTAAAAAAAAAAATGGGCCGCGAGTTTTCAGAGAAGATCTGAAATTTTTGTGCAAAATTTTCAAAAACAAATGTTAGATCTAGATTCCTTGGGGAAAAATACCCAAATTCAAAAAAAACAATTGTCAGAGTCAGAGTTCGGATGAGGGAGATATCGCTAATTTAAAATCAACTCTTTTTCCAAAAAATTTCCTGACAGCGGGAAAGATGAAACAGATTAGTGTGCACTTGAGGTACAAGATGCATGCAAAGCCTTTGGGAGCAAGGAAAAGGTTAGCTACTTGGTGGTTGAGAGGGAGAGTAAATTACCTCTCAACATGCAGTGCCAGAAGAAGTCTTAGACAATTGTGGAGGAGCCACAATTGGTGAAGCAGCTTCAGGAGGTTATGGAGCAGCCACAACTAGAGAAGCCGAGAGGAGACCAAGTGGAGGCACCCACTCATGCAGAGACCTCTAGTAGGGGGAAATTTCAAGCCAAGTGGGCAGAGGGAGCACATGAATCCATACCTCCGGGTAGGAGGTGTGGCGATGTGGAGTGAGAATCCCAAGAATGCTAGAATAGGGGTAGGATCCTTGAGGTACCCAGCCTCTTTGATTAGACCTTGCTATGGGAGCCCTGATGAGGAGTAGCAAGATTGGCTGAGTGGGTAGAGATAGAGGCAGATGGAGTAGTAGAGAGAGCTATAGTGTAGGAATCCCAAGACAGTGCAGAGCTAGCAGGCTGCAGCAATGCAAGAGGCATAGGAGTGTTGCACTAGTGCAGGATGGCACAGAGAGGTGTGCAATGGTGCGAGATGCATGGAGTGTTGCAATAGCTCAGAGGCTAGAGAGGGAGAACTTGTCAGCAACAGAGGAAGCTTAAACATCAGAGGATGTTTCTAGCCCAATAGGGAGGTCAGTTGGGAGATTTTTTGTTTCTAGAGTTGCGAGATCAACAACACTTGGGAGAAGTGTTGCATGCAAAACATTCCAAAGGTTCAGGATCAAGTTTGAGTTGAATGGCTTTCTTGTTGAGAGGAAGTGTTTAAAATGGCAACAATAAATGCTAAAAACATCATTGCTATAAATAACAGTTCAAGTACCAGCGTTGGACATAACAACAAGGGATGAAAAATGGAAGTGCTAAAAATAGAATTGCTATAAATAGAATTTCGGGATAACTTCCTATTTTAGTTAGTCACTGAACTAAAATAGAGAAGTAAAATTTGAATTTGATCTTAGTAGCTATTTGTAAAATAATTAATTAATTCATCTTGAGTTAATTAGTTGTAGAAAATCAAACATGAAGTCTATGTGGGGACATGCAATAGTTTATCCATTGATTGAGGAATTTATCCATTATTTAAAGAGATAAGGATGAGTTGTAATTAGTTAGCTCAATTAACTAACTTATGTCCAGTTTGATTAGTTCCAATAGTTTTTGGAATTAATTTTGAGTCCAGTTAGTTAATGCTTGCATGCATGTAACTACTGCACTTCAGATAACTGAATATTCTCTCATAAATAACTCATGAATGTCATTTCAGTGAGAGACCCAGTTGAGATCAGAGGAAGGGGCAATGTACTATTAGCTGGAGGATCTTTCCTATATAGGAAACTCATCCATGCAGAAGGAATCATCTCCTTTAGGTTTGTGCAGTTATTTGAAAGGTCAGAGCAATGTGTGAGGGATTATTACACACATGTGGCAGCTTGAGGACCGAGGAGGAATTGCAAAAGGAAATAGGAGGCTTGGAGGGTAGAGGAGAAGGTTTGTGAGAAGCCTTGGACTATCTATGAGCAGCATTGAGGGATTGTACTAAGAGTTGGATAACTTCCAAGCTAAGGCTTTGTGTAATCAAGACATTATTTCCACTTGTATGATAATACATAGATCGGGGTTTTTAGCTAAGGCTTTCCCCGGAGTATTCTTCTATGTTCCATATGTGATTGAATCTTCTTCTCTGTTATATGTGTTCTATTTGATCTTGCTCAAAATCGATTAGGCTTCCACAAGTTTTTTGTAGAAGTAAATCAAGTATTTTTCTTTAGTTACATTACATTATCAGGTGATCTACAGTGAAATTTCTAGAGAAAACCACTTTTAAAAGAAAATAGGGATTATTTAAATGGTTAGTGTTAGAAACTCACAAATCATAGGTGAAATTATGATAACTCGTTAAGTACATTCTATTAACAACATGTGCATATTAATACATTCTTTTTCAACCCTTTGTTTTCATATTCCAAGATGTATCTTGGATTTGTACAATTGTTCATATTTCACACCATAACCCTTAGCGGATTAGGTGTCCAACATTCCACCAATTAATCTGAAGGGGTGTATATGAGTCTAAGAAGAGAGCTAAAATACAAAAAATGTAAAAAATATATGGTAGAAATTGGCTTAATATTCTCTCTGAAATGATGGTATAAGGTGGGAGAACTTGAGGTCTCAACTAGTGGCAGTTAATGGATGACCACCAACACTAGCACACTTAGTGCAGTTTGTGGAATAGTTCCAAATATAGCTAGAAGTTTAAGTATTTGGCTAGGAGAAGTGCTCCCTAATTATTTGAAAAGGGAGATCATTCAGGTCTCAACCTGCGATGGTTCAAGGAAGGGCACCAACCAAAGGTATGCTCATGGGTCATTACTTTATCTCTGGCTACAACTCTAAATTTGGGTATGACTGATTCCAGATCTAGGTTGAGGCAACATGCTTAGGTTATGGGTCATGATTGCTTGATTTATCTTTGGAGTTTGTAGATGACCATCAATTCCACCCTTGTTAGATACAAGGTGAGAATATGAAGAAATCTCAATTGCAAGATGTTAAATACTCAAGAAAAAATTCCATGGTATGACTGAAATATCATCTTGGTTGTTGAATCTCATTGCCAAAAAGTGATCCATCCAAGGTGAATCTTTGTTCTTATAGGTGGCTTGTTTATGAAGCATTTTTTTGAATGAAAAGTATTTTTATGAAAATGAACAAATAGGTTAAAATCAAAACAATGATATTTCACATGGCCAAATAAATTACAGTGTTGACATTTGACAATATACTCTGCCTATGGAATACTTGAGCAGGTGAAATTGAATTGTCATGAAGAAACCTAGAACTTTAAACTAAATGGGCTTGGAGTAGTCTAGAATATGAAAGGATACATCCTTGTGATATCAAAGACAAATTATTTCTTCTTGTTAAGAAATTCTTCCAAGGTCTTATGATGGGCTTGGGAAGTTTATCCTAGACTTCTACATCTTTATGAAAAACTTGTCTTGAAATGGGCACTTGATATGAATCAACCTCAAGTTCATTAATTTGATCACCTTATGGCAGCTAATGGGAGTTAACTTCAGGCTCAAAAATGGACTTTTTCTAAACAAAAACTAGTTCATAATAATGTCTCCTCTGTTGTAACTCTTGTTGAAGCTTTGATTCAAGATGAAAAAACTCAATCTTCTCTTGTGCATGTTGTAGACAAATTCTAATGTTAGCAAGAGAGTCTTTGTTGGTTTTTACCATCCCTCAACACTGGAATGAATTATGGTATTCAAAAACTTTGATGACTCAGTAATTTAGGTCATTTTGTCAACAAATGAAAGGTGTTGATAATGTAAGTTTATGATATATTCTTTGAAATGGGATTTAAACACTTTCTTCAAAGGAAACAATCATTCTCCCCATAAGAAAAATATACAATTTACACTATGTCATCAAGCAACAAGTTTATTGTAGTTTCATTAATAGTGCCCTTCCGACATATATTGCAATATCAGTGCTTCATCAACACATATTGTAATATTAACACTAGCATATAAATGCAATTTTAACGATCTCAAATTCAACAAACAACGTTCAAAATATTAAAAAGTCCCAAAATCAATAATGTAGCAAGACATTGAAGCGGTTGGATAAAGAAATTAGACTCTGAGTGCCTACATTGGGTGTACCTCTCTACTAGTGATGGATTATCTTCACGTCCGATGGGAATTTAGCCTTCCAATCCACAAACAAACTACAAGAATTATGGTTTCCTCTACAAGTAAACAATAGTGTCTAGCTTCCTATGTAGCCGTAATGTGCATAGTATTTAAGTCACATGGCAAGTAATACTTCAATTGAATTTATAATGGGAACAAGGCCCTAGATTATGTGTTTTGTGTTCTTAAAGAACAATGACTATGTCTGGTTGAAGATGAAGAGAGTATTCGATGTCGAATCCAATGAATAAACCTTTTCCAATATTGTGTCTGACACAAAGCAATACCTTGAAAATTTGAAACTATTCACTATTCCATTGTTTGATCTCTATGATGATGTGCAATGTATATTCCTGTTATCTCAGCTATTCTGCAACAACTAGATGATTTCAGAAAGCACATGGTACTTGAAATATTACTCTTTTTAAATCACTGAAGCATATTAATATTGAATTCACCCATTGCACCAAAAAAGCATTTCAATCTCCTCTGCCTAATTGACTAATGAATTCTTGCATTTCAGAATAAATGCCCCTTAAAATTAACTAGTAGTGTTGTAACTATTGCATTAGCTACTAGAATATACGACTTTGACCTTAGATTCCATCTTGATATGGAAACCAACCAAAGGATTGTTGATAGTCTATTCATCCCTATCACGACAATGATCATAGGTTTTAGATTGTATAAATATTTATCACTAAAGCACATTATAATGCATTGATTGTATATAGAGGTAGTATAAAATCAAAAGAAACAAAGCATGAGGGTTAATAGAGCTCCATTTTCTTAGTGGTTAAACAATAATAAAGAGAAAGACAAGTTATTCAAAACGTAGCATGCTAGATTTGAAACAAAATGAAACACTAGACATATCCACATGTGAGAGAATATATGATGCAACGTTACAAATTAGAGAATCGTCAAGGCTCAATAAAAATTCCAAGTATAGTCATGAAAGATTCTGGAATTGAATAAAGGTCAGGAAATCTTTCTGAAAGGTGAGGTAGTAATCAACATAATTGACATATCTCAGAATGATTTATTCGCTGGGCAAGGGGGATAAGATTGAGAGAAGAGAGAATATTCATGTAGGGATGTTAGTCAGCATTACCCAACAAATCAAAGAACATTGTTAGGTCTCCAAATGAAAGAATTAGGTGTATTTTTGACAGTCATAGTTGATATGGAGATAAAAGGCACAATTTTAGTGAGAGTGCCTAGATTGAAACCACAAAAACCAATGGTTCAAACTTGGGTAGGGAAGGAGTTTGCTCACTCTGATACCATGTTAAAAACTCACAAATGATAGAAAAAATTATGATAACATGTGATATACATTCTATGAGTAAGATGTACATATTAATGCATTATTTTCCAACCCTTGTTTTTCATATTCCAAGAGGTATCTTGGACTTACCCAACTATTCATAATCTGCACCATTACCCTTAGCATATTATGTGTCCAACAATTAATAATTCATTTTGGCCTTTGTAATGCTCTGAAAACTTTCATGCGGGTGATGAATGATGTGTTCCAACCATTTAGTGATGATTTTACTATACTCTACTTATATGGCATTCTTATTTTTAGTAGGACTTCAGAAGATCATGTCAAGCATGTTAAGTAAGTGTTCGATGCATTAAAAAGGGAGAAATTTTAATTAAATATGTTGATATGTGATTTTGGTAAAATATGTTAAGAACACTTAGTGGGATATATTGTAGAGGGTGGAGAATTGAGGATAGATCCCTCTAAAGTAGAAATTATTGTAAATTGGCCCAAGCCTAATTCTATAACAGAAGGTAGAATCTTCCTTGTAGCAACCCAATATTGGAGGAATTTATTAGTAACTTCTCATATATCATATCTTATTTTCATGCTTTGATAAGTGTTACACATATTTTTCAGTGTAGAGGCAAGTTGTTGGAAACCTTTGAGCACTATTGAGAGTGGAGTGAATCAATAATGTGATCTATAATTATTACCAATTTAAGGTTCAATTAATGAATCACACATATGTTAGCAGTAACTCATTAAACATTTGCATAAAATAAGCATAACTAGAAACCATAAGTAGCAATATAAACCATAAGAAATGCACACAATCACATCATCATACATAAGACACAAAATTTCTGGTGGAAACCCTTTCGGGAGAAAAAACACCCTTGTTGATGCTGCTCTACTCTAAATTTCTATTATTCAATAAATTGGTCTTTTACATAGCTTATTAACTCCCATTAGTATGGAGACTCAACCTCATATACAAATTCCAACATTGATCAACTACGAGACTCAATACTACTGTTCATCTCGGAAGACTTTGTTCTCGATAGATCCATGGAAAACCATCCGCTGAAAACCACCATGATCAACTGATCCTTTCCCAACTCCGATTGGACTATCCAACTATTATTGGATGAGAAGTTGCTCCTTTTGCTGAAGCTTCAATATCATTTCTCCTCTCTCATGAAGTCACTGCTCCTATAACACTATGCAGACCTCCTGTCATCTATTTTCAAATTGGATCCCAAGACACTATGCTCAACAAGAAATCAGCTCTGCATACATGCTCTCAGTGACAAGATCTCAACATCAAATAGAATATAAACAAGTAAAATTATGGCCACGTAAAATATGAATACAATAAGACATTCACAAAAATATAATGTTTCATAATATAATCAACGACAAAATAAATTATGGCTATGTGCTAAATTCATCAGAAACTCCTACAAAAACAAGTGTGAGATGATCACCAACATATAGTCCAAAAACATACAAAAACTCTTCCTCAAACAATCTCTACTCCAACAGCTTCAATTCTAATCTATTTTGTAGCATGCTTCAGGTCTGCTCACTATTCAGCCAATAACACTCATAAACTGAAGCATATAGGCTTTGCTCAAGGTCTAAATCATAATCTCCTTCTCTGATACCTTCTCACTCTCATACATACATCATCAACTCAACCAACCATCACATAACTCCAAGATAAAGTATATAAAACATGTATGGAAAAATTGAGCTTGGGATTAGGATCAACGTTGAACAAATTGGACAAATAAATCCACTAAGGTCACTAATAGTGCACTAAATGCATTCACATCATAACAAGACCTTTTTCAAACAATTTTTGACCTTTTCAAACAATTTTAGAAACCTCTTTGAATTAGGAAGTTAATTTCCTTCCGAACAACGTGAGGAATGCAGAGAAAATGTCATGAAATCCATTAGTCACATGCATAACATTGGCTCCATGTGGCTAATACCTATAACTGCTCCCATAGTATGCTCTTCCAGTGACTGAAGCCTTCTAGCCTCTCCCATAGGATTTGCTCCATGCAACTATGGCTAAAGATTAGGGAAAACATCAATCCTTCAGCTTAGAACCTCTGCGATCAATTAGATCCTCTTCTCCATAATCTATCATAGCCTCCAAGCCTCTGACACAACCTCTGATACCTTTGCAAGTAGATCAAACATGCCTCCCAAGTGTCACTTCCTAGTTGACTTGCAAGGGCCAACATGGTGTTCCAACAAGTCTTAAACTCTCCATAAATCATATGAACAAGCTGCAACACCTCTAACAAACCTGCAAGACTCTGTAGCACCATCATCAAGCCATCACATCACTACTACAAGTCATCCTCATAAGCATAGACATGAATACCTAATGAGGACATAGTTGATAACTCAACTAGTGTTCCATTGACCATCACCATCACATGTAGACTATATGATCAATCTGCAACAACATCCTCTACCTATAGGAACACCATCCACAATCATCATGAAATGTCCATCAATGCACTTTCCAAAACATGCCAACTCCTCCATGACCTACATGCTACCATCAAGATAAATCATTATGAGGTTGACATAAGTGCATGACCTGAAAATTTGACATCAATGACAACACAACCATCTCACTGTCAATACATCAATGCCAACTAATAGGACACCATTCCAAACATCCACCAGACATCCATATGACAAGTATGACCATGACCATGACCATTTTGACATTAATATCAACTATACAATGCCAATAAACTCTCCCTTTGGCATTGATGTCAACCTAAAAAACATGTGAGGTTGATCTCCATACATTCTCCAAAACTAAAGCTACTCTCTATCCATCCTAATACTCTCCCCCTTTGACATCAATTGCAAAGGGTCAACTCCATATGAATAGGAAGCAAGAACTGAAGCATAAGCAATGGATTAATACATCTTTACATGGCTAAAATATAATGCATATCAAGGTCATCCATGCCTCCATATAAGCAACAAGAAGCATATATATCCAATCAACATCGAGAGCATAATAGAAACCAACAACTACTATCAGCAAGCAACATCATGTAAACATAAGGAAACCATCACCAATATATGCAACAATATCCATGAGGAATCCACACACAATCTCCCCCGTGACTACATAGCAACAACCACCAAATATCTCATCACATGAGGCCAAGAATCCCATTGTCATAGCATAATATGAGGCATAACATGAACACCTCCAAGCAGATCATAATTCGAACAATGTATGGCTGAAGTAAATAGGAAAAAATTATGCTCCCCCTAAACACATTCCATCTCCAAGTTCTAGAGATACCAATTGTTAGTAGAAATGAACACTTCCACTACAAATAATGATTCCTCATACCTTCCTTAACTTTTTCTGATTCTACCAACTTAATCTTTAAGTTAACAATCTGTTACTTAAGTTTGGCTTCCTTATCATCACCAATCCACAATAGTTTTTCTCGATCCTTACATGCAGTTGTTAGTCTAGAAATCTTATCTCTAAGACCCTCAATAAAATTCTCATCTTCATTATGTTCTTCAACATGATCTAAATATGAATCATCAACATTATAACACAAAAGGAAATGATTACTTTGTATAGCTTTGGATTCATGATTTCCTGATCTCTTCTCATCATCTGTTGAATCATGTGCACTAGAAGAATGAGACCCCTGTGGTTGAGCTTATTGTTTTTGAAGGTCCTTCTTCTTATTCTTCTTCTTATTTATATTCTTCTCATTTTCCTTATTGCCACTGGTACCATCACCAGATATGGATTCTAGCTTGTCCCACATTTCTTTGGCACATTTCACACCCACTAGTGTCTTCATATCATCATCATGAATATTCTTGTATATTATGCACGGTGCTTATGTATCTTGCTGCAAAACTTCATATGCAATTACATATTTACCACAACCTTCACATACTAATATCTAAATGTTAGATCCACAAGAAAATAATTAAGATTTTACATTTTTGTGCCATACCTTGTAATTTGTAGCAGTGAGGACAACCATTTTGGAAAAAAAATTGAAATTTCCTCCAACAAACATCATATCCACTCTCCAACGATCAGTTTTCAAACCAAGAGTCTCGCTCTTATACCAATTGTTGGAAACCTTTGAGAACTACTCAGAGGGGGTGGGGTGAATCAGTAGTGTGATATATATATATAATATATATATAATATAATATATATATATATATATATATATATATATATATTATAATAGATATAGATATATAATTTAAACTTCAATTACTAAATCACATGTATGTTAGGAACAAATTATTAAACATGGGCATCACATAAGCATAACTGAAAACCATAATCACCAATATAAGCCATAATGAATGCACACAATCACATAATCACACATATGACACAACATTTCTGGTGGAGACCCTTCCGGGAGAAAAACCACCCTTACTATTGTTGCTTCGCTTTGAATTTTATTAGTCAAGCAATTGTTCTTTTACATATCTTACTGACTCCCATCAACATGGATACTCGACATCATATGCAAATGCCAACAATGATCGAATAGGAGACTCGATACTACTTATCAACTTGGAAGACTGTATTCTCTATGGATCTTCGAACTACCATCCGTTGAAATCCACCATGATTAATCAATGTTGACCTAACTCTGGTAGGACTATCCAACTATTGTTGGATGAGAAACTATTCCTTTCAGTGAAGCTTCGATATCATTGCTCCTCTCTCATGAAGTCCTTGCTCCTCTATCACTATGTAGACCTTTGTTTATCTATTTTCAAATTAGATCCCAAGACACTATGCTCAACAAGAAATCAGATCTGCATACATGCTCTCATCAGGAATATCTCATCATCAAATAGAATATAAGAAAGTAAAATTGTGGCCACATAAAATCTGAATACAGTCAAACCCTCACAATAATATAATGTTCCATAATACAATCAGCAACAAAAGACACTATGGCTATGTGCCAAATGCATCAGCAACTCCTACACAAATAAGTGGGAGAGGATCACCACGATATACTCCAGCAACATGTAAAAACTCTTCCTCAAACAGTCTCTACTCCAGTAGCTTAAATTCTTATCTATTTTGGAACATGATTCAAATATGCTCACTATTCAGTCAATAAAACTCATAGATTGAAGCATCTAGTCTCTACTCATAGTTTGAAGCATAATATCCTTCTATAACACCTTCTCACTCTCATACATACATCATCAAATCAATCAACCATAACGTAGATCCAAGATAAAGTATATAAAATATGTAGGGAGAAATTAAGCTTGGGGGTAGGATCAAAGGTGCACAAAATGGATCAAATCAATCCACTAAGGAAACTACTAGTGCACTAAATGTATTCACATCATGAGAGAACATTTTCAAACAATTATAGAATCCTCTAGGAATTTCTAAGTTAATTTCCTTCCGAACAACACGAGGAATGTGGAGAAAAGGTCATGAAATCCACTAGTCGCATGCATAACACTAGCTCCATGCTAGTAAGACCTATTACCACTCCCATAGGCTGCTCTACCAGCAATTGGAGCTTTCCATCCGTTCCCATAGGCTTGGATCCATGCAACGATGGCTAAGGATAAGGGAAAACATTAGTCCTTTAGCTCAGAACCTCTTCCATCAGTTAAATCCTCTTCTCCAACATCTGTACTAGCCTCCAAGCCTATGACATAGCCTCTGATAAATATATAAGTAGATCAAACATGCCTCCCAAGTTTTACTTCTAAGTTGACCTACAAGGTCTAAAAAAAAAGGTTGGAAAGTGTTCCAACAAGTCCTACACTCTCCATCAAACCTCTGAACAATTTGTAACACCTCTGACAGACCTGCAAGAACTTTTAGCACCATCATCAAGCCATCACATCACTAGTACAAGTCATCCTCGTAAGCATAGACATGAATACATAATGAAGGTCTAGTTGAAATCTCAACCAATCTTCCATGAACCATCACCATCACATGTAGACTTTATGATCAATATGTAGGAGCATCCTCTACATGTAGCAGCAATGTCCACAATCATCATGACATGTCCATCAATGCACATGCCAATGCCCCCATGACCAACATGCTACCATAAAACTACATCATCATGAGGTTGACATAATTGCATGACCTCAAGAGTTGACATCAAAGCCAACACAACCATCTCACTGTCAATACATTAATGCCAACCAATAGGACACCAAACCAAACATACATCACACATGGATATGACAAGCATGACCATGACCCTGTTTACATCAATGCCAACACAATCACAAAATTTCTTTGACACTTTGAAGGAAAATATTAGCATCAAACCAATATTGGTATTTCCAGATCTATAACAATGATTTGAAATTGAAAGCTATGCAAGTGGGTATGCCATGGGATAAATACTAATGCAACAAAGGAGTTCGATATGTTACAACTCAAATACCTATTTCACTAAATAACTAATTAAATATCCTACCTAATAAACAATTGTATGATTTAGTTCAAAGTATGAAGAAATGGAAACATTACTTAATGGGTAAAGAAACAATCATAAACATTAATAATCAACCATTACAATATATTCAATCATAAAAAAAACTATAGAATCAAGGAACTTTATATGGACAAGGTTTTTATAGAAATTTCACTTGGTCATTAGATTGCAAAGATGTTTTCAAGATGTCCTACAACTACATCCATTGTTCTTCAAAACAATTATGTAGTTCATGACAATGAACTTGAATAGCATACTAAAGATGAAGACTTTAATGATGTATATGAAGCTTTGACTCATGGTAATTAGTTGGAAGAATAGACTTATCATGTGCACAAAAAATTTCTATATCATATTGGTAAATTGTGCATTTCCATGGATGATATAATTCATGTCATTAGGGAAGCTCATACTTCTCTTATTTATGGATATATTGGGGTAGGTTGAATGGTGGCTTAGCTAAAAATATATTTTTATTGGCCTTCGATGTATGAAATTGTACCCAAGTATGTAAAAGGAAATATTACGTGTGCTACTAGTAAACGAAGTAATAGGAAATTTGGTTTCTATACATTTCTTCCTATACCTTCCCATCCATGGCATATTATGTCTATGGATTTTGTGGGAGGGTTGCTTATGCATATGAAGGTCAAGATTAGTTATATGTGGTAGTGGATAGGTTCAAGAAGATATGCATTTTTATTCCTTGGAATAAATAGGTAACAGTTGAACAAACTCTGCACATGTTCTTTCAGCTTGTATGGGTACATTTTGGGTTACCCATATCTATTGTATCAAAACTAGATTCTTTCTTTATTGACGAGTTTTGGTCAAGTTTGTGGGGATTAATGGAAACTATGTTAAGTTTTCTTAGGGAATTATTGTTCTTTGCTTTATATAATTGTATAAACAAACTTCACATTCACCCCATATCATCATAACATTAGTAGAAATTATGTAGAAAGAATAATAACTTCAACTATGCAGCAAAATAATAAAAGGAAATTCATAATAAAATCATAGAGACACCATGATTTTGTTGGAGAGCAAGGAAAAACCCCATAAGAGAGAAAGCCCTTCCAAATTATTCTTCTTATTAGATTGTCATAAAATGTTCAGCAAAGAGAGAGTACAATGATCAAATTATTAAATCACAAAACTATCTGGAAAAACTAACCAAACAATATCTGAGAGATTATCCTAATAGAAAGATTTGCCTCATATCATATTTTCCCACCATGTGATCAATGATCAAAATCTGCGGATAACAGTTATCAAAAACCTAGTTCATAGTCGCACGAAGCTAGTGACCATGTGTGTCACCACAAATATATAGTCATATAGATAAACCTTACTTATGTGGATATACAGCCGATATTTCCTTATTCCAACCCTGCGGCCCTAAACCAAAATCCCAAGTTCACATGTGTGAGCTTGGACCTTGCAATTTCAGACCTATATGAACGAATTTCGTGAACCAACCTCAAACCTATGCGAGCCAAATTAAAGAAGAGAGAAGAACACGATGCTTGATAATGATGCCCAAATGAGTTTCACTTGACTTGTATTTATATGCTTCTAAGGGTGTCCAATTTCTCTTTAGGCTTGACCTGTCCTATTGTGCATGTGTGGGTTTCCATATTAAAAATATATTTTTCCTTATCCAAATTAAATTCTTCCAAGATCTTGGAGGGGTATTTCTTGATGAGGAAGATTGTCCAAAGGAGGCAATTTGTCCCTGAGCTACCAAAATTAAAAGTTCTTCTCAACTAGGGAGAAATTACCAAGTTCAACATGTGACCCATCTCAAATATCAAATCAATTTAATCTCTGCTCATATTATGAACACTCTCGAATCTAAAAGAAGAAAAAATTGACATCATATGGTAAATCAAGCTACCACCCTCTATCTATCAAGGAGCCTATGCAACCACCCATAATCACCAGTGGGGATTTGATGCTACAACTCATAAATCATCTACCAGCGGGGAGCTCAATTCTACTACCCATGAATTTCTATCAACGGGGATCTCAATGCTAGTAACCATGAATCTTTGCCAGCAGGGAGCCCATGTTACAATCCAAAAAATCTACCAATGGGGAGTCCAATGATAAAACCTAAAAAACTCTTCCAGTGGGGATATCAATGCTACAACAAGGAAAAATTTGCTAGTAGGGAGCTCAATGTTACAACCCTGTAAACTCTACCAACCGGGAGATCAATGCTACAACCTAGGAAATTCTACCAATGGGGATCTTAATGATAGAACGTAGGAAAATTTTCTAGTAGGGATCTCAATGCTACAACCAAGAAAAATAAGTTAATATTCCCGACATGACCCTTACGAGTCAGTGGTAGAAAAACCACATCTATATTTTGAGCGGGATGCCACTTACTATAAATTGTAAGGATCACACCCAACTTAGGCAACTGACACACATTAGATAGATGGATGGGAAAGAAAAATTCCAACTGGGTTATACATTATTAAGTGCAGAGGTCCCTCAACCCTAAGAGCTCTTTGGCTCAATTCCTCACCCAGGAGCTTAGACAGGGGGAAGATCATAAATCACTGTCCTCGATCAACCCACACCTCTACCTAGGAGGGTCACATCCATAAATCCGTGATTCTCTTTGAAGATCATAAACATATCAAAGTCCTTGTATCTAGTATTGACTCAAAAAATTAACTAAAGAGTTCAATCACACTGCTTTATGTAATACTTTCAAGCAGGATTCCTCTGTTTTCCTGTTCATATAAGACATCAAATCAAATATTACATGAGAGAAAATAAATTTCATAAAAAGGATACCTAATTCATCCCTTGTCCCTCTCATGAAGGCAACAACCACAAGTCTAAGCTTGCCTCATTCAACATCATTGTCTAAATACATGAAGATATGTTTGTCCTAGCCATATATGAGATTCTCGTTCAATCAGATTGACAATTTTTTTCGTAATATTACATTGTTGTATCAAGGACTTTCTAAAACAACTCTCCAAATATATTTCTTAACTAAAATACCTCACATCTAGCCATGTTAGTAGTAATATACTCTTCCTTTGGCATTCTCAAAGTCACAAAATTTTGTTTCATGCTCTTCCAAGATATCATGGCAGATCCCAAGCTAAAGCAACACCTTGATATTCTCTTCTGGTCAATAATATTTCCATCCCAATAAACATCAGTGTATCTATGAAGACATATATCTTTGGAATAATATCTCATACCAAGGTTACTTGTCCCAATAAGTGTTTGGTAGCAACCCAATGTGCATGAATTGGTTCGGTCATGAATTGACTCAAGGTATTCACTACAAAACATATGTCTATATGGTTTTTCACAAGAAACATTAATTCTCCAATCAATTGAAGATACTCCACTCAACTTCCTGTAATGTATCACGAAGCCACTATAGTCTCTTCCTTCAATAACATAAGATGATCATCTACTCATGTCTAGGAGCCTCACTTTATTATGCAACATTCCATCACAAATAATGATAGGTGTTGGGATCTCATGGAGATTCTCTCCCTCTAAATGGGAAGCCTATTCAATCATGTTTAACCCATCTATCATAATAATATCATGCATATAAAACATTGTCATATCACAAAGTCAAACTACATCAGGTTCTCAAACATATATACATCATAGTCATGACAAGCCATCATCGATTGCTTCATTGCCACATATAAGCATTCATCAAAGGTTAGTGCCATATAGTTAGGGAAAATGAAAAATTTATATCCAAACTTCAAGGATCATAATCAAAACATCACTTATTTATCACATTAATCAACCATTTTTCTCAGAATCCTAACATCATCAAGTGAGGGTCCCATTTTTTTTCACATTCTCAAAATATACTATTTTGTTAAGTTAGCATGGCAATTACAACTTATCAAAATCTTATCAAGGTCAAGAAGAAGATAGTCAAAAAATCCTAAGTATCAATCTTACTGCCACATTATTACTATTAAGGTTACCATCCTTATTACAAGCATTGACAATAGTATCAAGTCACCATATATCAAAATCAATGTTTCTAGACTTCTTTATAAACTTAAGAAATCTACTATGTCTAATAAAATGTAAGATACCTGCTAAATATAAAGTGCATCAATAACTCACACATACCATAAATTAAACGTCTTTCATATGATTGTGATTGGGATTCATTAGTCATTTATGAAGGCGATATTCTCTTCATACCTCATGGCTTAAATTACCATTCAATATTGTAGCTAAATCATAACACTAAAAAAATATAATATACATACCTTGTAATATTCAGATACCTTACAAACTTGTAGTACTTATTTTTAATTGGTAGTTGTAGCACTTGCATATTGTAATTTTCAAATTTTATGCTACTTTGTCAAGTTTGCAAAAAAATTTATCAGGTACCTCTTCTTTTTCTATAACCAACTCTTCTCTCCCTGCACTAGCTCTCTTTTCCTGCATCTTAGATGATCTTCAAGAAGTATTTTCTTATCAAATCTCATATAGTGGTTAGAAGTATTCAAATACTCAAATATTCAAGAAGGAAGGATAAGAAATGATCCAAAAACAATAAATCTAAACAATAATAGTTTCATAAAGAAATAACATAAATCTAAAAGGTATGTATATTTAACGAGGGGTGATCATATCCCTCTTGAACTAGCCTTCAAGATTTATTATTATCCATATAAAAATGTTACCTTCAATATTTCCAATTGTCCTCAACAACAACCATGCCTAATTGAGACTAACCCATCTAGGGTTAGACTGAATCTGTCACAAGTGTTAGAACAACTTCTCATTGATCATGCGAGGATTTCAAGACTGCATAACTCAAGGCTTTATCATACTCCAAGGTTTATTATAAACCCTAACCTCATGCTATCCATCAAACCCTAATAATTATATTTCCTAGATCTTCCTTCAATCCCCAACATTCTTTTAGGTATCCAAATCTTTACTTGCTTCCATCAACAATGTCTTCATAGGGGTGATATTCAATGATTTTTCTTCAACCCAACTCTAATACCGTGTTAATTTTTCTTAGGGAAATATTGTTCTTAGCTTTAGATAATTGTATTAACAAAATTTACATTCACCCCATTTCATCATATCATCAGTAGCAATTATGTATAAAGAAAAATAACTTCAACTATGTAGCATAATAATAAAAGGAGCATCAAAAGAAAAGCATGCACACATAAAGACATCATGATTTGGTCAGAGACTAGGGAAAAACCCCACAAATGGAAAAACCATTTCAAATTATTTTTCTTATTAGATTGTCATAAATGTTCAACAAAGAGAGAGTACAATGATTCAATTATTCAATCACAAAAATATCCAGCAACACCAACTTAACAATATTTGTGAAATGAACCCACTATACAGATCTACTTCATATCAAAGTTTTCAATCCTGTGATCAATAGTTAAAATCTGCGTACAACTGTTATGAAAACCTGATGTCACAATTGCACGAAGCTAATGACCATGCGTGCAGATGCACCTCTCTAGCTGTAGGGAGAAACCTAACCGGCATGCGGCTAGAGTTGGTATTTCCTTGTTCCAACCCTACGACCCTAGACCAAAAACCCTAATTCACATGTGCAAGCTTGGACCCTGCAACTTCAAACCTATACGAACTAATTTTGCTAACTAACCTCATACCTATGTGAGCCAAATCAAAGAAGAGAGAAGAAGAATATGCTTAATAATAATGTCCAAATGAGGTTCACTTGACTTGTATTTATAAGCTTTTACAGGTGTCCAATTTCTCTTTAGGGCCAACCTAGCCTTTTGTGCACATGTGGGTTTCCATTTTAAAAATCTATTTTTCCTTAACCAAATTAAATTCTTCCAAGGGCTCATAGCAATCTTTCTTGATGAGGTAGACTCTCCAAAGGAGGGAATGTTTTCCCTGAGTTACCAAAATTAACACACTAAGTTGAAGAAGAGCATGAAATTCCATAAAAAAAAAACTAATGGATATATATATATATATATATGATGAATAGAATGGTAATGTATCTACTTTGAGGATATTGCAACAAACATCCTAAGCTAAGATGAATAGCTACCCTATGTGCAAAATTCCTATAACCATGCCTTGCATTCTTCCATGAAAAATTATCTATTTGAAACTATTTTCATATTCCTACCTAATTGTCCTTTCAATTTTTCTTTTTGTAAATATATTGTGACAAATGGATATAATGATGCAAAACAATTTGAGGTTTATTCAAAAAATACAAATGGTGCCTAGTAAGGGAACAACATGATATAGGGATTGAGTAATAGCAAGCCAAAAGGACTCACCTAGTATGACAAGGAAAAAAAAAGAATGCAATCAGTGAATACCTTAAATCTATGGAACTAGAAGCCTTCAAGAATCCCTAAGTTGAAGCCTAGGGAAAAAATATACTTAGGGAAAGAGATCTTAGACTTAAAATGGATGGATTGACCACTAATAAGAGTTAATTTTGAGACAGACATCCTTCCTTCTAAGGTTGAATCCTTCCTCAATCCAATGAATTGTTCCCTAGTTAAAACTTGTGTCCCAGTTGAAGTTTTTAACCTTGTACATAAAATACATGCAAACATATTCTTAAATAACAAGAAATACACAATGACGAGAATATAGAATTGTTGGGAATCATGATTTCCATTAGACCAAAACCCACATGTGTTAGTTAATGATTGCATAACTAGAGATAATGATCCACGAGAGATGGTTAGTCCATGTCACAAAATACATGAGGAGCATTGGTCTATCCAATTTTAAACAATCTCTCCCCCAGCATGAGTCAGGTGGGTATTGAACTCATGACTTGCACTCTAATACCACTTGTATGCACCAGACTGATTGAGTTTGAAATTAATCCCTCATGCAAGTACGAAAGGTATATAAGCACCAAAATATGTGATTGCACCATCATTTCAGTGCATCTCTGCCAAGGAATAATGGAACCATATAATTATATTATAAACACATTGCTCAAATGCACACATTATGTATTCCACGGGTTACCTTTTTTAGGTATACACAATTTTTTCATGGTATCCTCTCTACTTGAAACAAGTAATTCCTTCATAGTGATTCTCTTTGATTAAATTCCCAAATGCTCAAGTGTATTATTGTCTCAGCATAAAAGTCACACTATGCATGCAGATATTCAATTACAGACTAATCGAATTAGCTTCCATATACATTAGTATGTACAGATTAATTGCACTAACGTCCATATGTACCATCAAACAATATCTAAGAATCAAATGTTTGGCCACATAGTCATATTGTTGAGTTGTGTTATATTCTTTCCATGACTAGCCCATGTAGTTAACCAGGGGGTCAGAAAGGGGGCAGAGCCCCCCCTTTGTTGTGTCGATTGCATAGTGGGGTGGGGTGTCACAGGGGGTTTGAGGGGTGTAGGTAACCCCAATCTATGGGGTTCGAGGCAGCGCTCAAGAAAATTTTGGTTTTGGACCCTATGTTAGGTTGGGCAGACCTACCTATGGTTTTGTGCGTGATTTTCGCACATGGTTTTGGACGCGATGGTTTTCGGTCCATGGTTTTGGACGTGATGGTTTTTGGTCCTGGTATTGGATGCTTTGACATGTATAATTATGTATTGTAACATTGAAAGGAACGTAATGAAAAATCAAGCTGGTAGTCCCAGTTTTGGGATCCAAGGGAAAATCTCTGTGTATATGTGTTTTATGTGTTATGCTCTTGCATTGTTTATTTTCTATGTTTTAGAATTTGTATGCAGGTAATTCCTGTACTGGGTTAATACCCACATTTGGTATCAGAGTTGTTTTGGCTTCAAGGGGACGCCTTTGTTGCTGAGGGGTTTCACTCGGGCTTCTGGTAGACCCTGTTCAGTGGGAGATCTGTGGGATCGATTTTGGTAGTGAAAGAGGATGGAAAGAAGTGGAAAGATAGAGATCGCGAAATTTAATGGTCAAAGTTTTGAGTTATGGAAACTCAAGATGGAAGATCTGTTGGTGGATAAAGATCAGTGTGTCATGGTAGATCTAGGTACTAAACCAACGAGAGTGTCTGATGAAGAATGGAAGAAGTTGGATCGGAAGGCAAAGAGCACAATACGATTGTGTGTCTCAGATTCAGTATTGTTGAATGTATCAGGGGAAGCTACGACAAGTTAGGGACTTTGTACCAATCCAAGTCTTTGGTGAATAAATTGTTCCTACAGAAAAAGCTATAGAACCTGAGGATGAAAGATGGAGACTCAGTGACAGAGCATGTGAATGCATTTAATACTGTGGTAAGTCAATTATCGTCTGTTGTGTTATCACTCAGTTTGTCCCTAGGCTCCTTATAGGGATACGGACGAGGTAACCACAAACCAATCTTTGGATTGCAGGTTCTAGCCCACCTGCAATCAGAGAGGGCTCTCTCTTTAATGATTCAACTTTGTTGATGATTTTAGGCTAGCTTTTGGTTCAGGGGTTTTGTTTGTGTTTGGATGGAAGGTAGGAATCTCAAGCAAAGAGGTAAGGTAAGGTGTGATAAGTTTCGAACAATTGGGCGTGGAGTCGTGGATTAAGGTTTGCTATTGCGTTTTCTTGGTCACAAGGGGATTATGGAGCAGGATAGCCACACAGGATACAATTATCAATCTACTGAAAGGATGGAATGAAAATTAGGGATGAAAGGCAAAGGAGAATCATTTCATCATGCTGAAAAAGAGGAGAAATGGATGAATGGTGATTTAGGAGCAGTTACAAATTCCTACATATTCATTCATATGTGAAAGAAACAGCGTAAACAAGATCATTTAAGTATACATTCTCATAGCTATTTCTAATGAAAACATAGAAAAATGCAGAAATTGAACTTAAGGTGTAGTGAAACAAATCTTAAGTTATTCTTTCTTCCTACAATTTAGAAGGCGGAACGACGATAAAAACATGAAAACTAACAGAGGAGAGAAACACTTATTGAATCATGTAGAAGCACAGGAATTCCATAATCACTCCTTGGCCAATTGAACACATCAAGTAGTTTCGAAATCCACACTTTCAGCAATCTTCGATTATAGAAAATATGACAGTTACAGTGCGGGTCTCTGCTTGGGGAAATTGCTGGGAAGCAGGCTAAGCAATGTCTTAGACTCACTGACTAACCAACCTACCAACAAACCAACCCCTCACTACATTGTTCAGGGTGGTATATATAAGCAAAATATTGGAAAGACATTCATTACAATTGACCTAAACAGGTCTGCTAGAAAAGCTCTTCAAAAATCTAAGTGTTGCTGGAATTAAATGCAAGTAAGTCCTTTTGGTTGCGCTAGAGGCAGCTGAATGAGAAAAGATTACAATGTGGCCCTTGGAGGCTTGATGTGGTGCTGCTGGAATGATTGTATTTCAGGAACTGTAGTTATGCTCTGGTGTGAGTTAAATGTGCAATGATTATGGTTTGAGTGCTTTGAGTGGCTTCACCCTCTTTCTTTGACTTTGCTGGAAGGTATTAAATGTTCTCCTGCTTCGGGCCACTGCTTAATATTTTCACTGATACTCTTTGCCGCTACATTGATGGCTTCCACCGCCTACTGATACTCTTTGACATGCTTGATACCTGATGATTTGATCTGATACACTTTAAACTCTGTCATTGATCTTCTGTTGTCTTTAAACTGGATCAATTTGGTACGATCGGCCGACTTTTGGGCTTTTTCGACGCAGAACGGGCTAAGGAATCGAAATATTCCCCAAAGATTCCCTGAAACGGCCTATTTCCCGTAGCGAAGCGCTAATCGCGCACCGAAAATTGCCTCTGTTTCTTGTTTTGGAGCTTCGAAGTGCGATTTCTCTTCCTGCGCGAATTTTCGGCTTTCTGGCTGCTGATGTCAGCATGACATCAGCAGTACAGCAGATGACGTCAGCCTGCGGTGGGTCCCTGGTACAGAATGATATGCCAAGGTGCTGATACTGAAGGCGATGCGATGAACTTCTCTGATGCGATCGCAATATCGCATCGGCGGGGAACGGGAAGGTATTTCAATTGGACATTTGGCGCTTGCGACCGCCGATCGCCGATATCACAATATCGCGTCGGGTGGCGACGGATGGGTTATAACTTGCATGGAGAGGATACTACAATCTTGCGATGCGATCTGGCTTCCTGTGGTATGCAGAGTGTTAAGGAAGTTAGCAAGGGTTTTGTTGTGGTCGAAAGGAGTAAGTAAGTGGGTGTGAAAGGAATTTGAGGCTTCGGAAGGGGTCCGATCACCTCAAAGGGATTTTATACTCTGGAAGGAGTCCATTGTATTTGGAAGATGGTTTGGAGGGGCAGCATGAGGGTTCTTGCTAAGCTTCAGGTAAACTGAGCAATTCCCGGGGGTACTTATGGTTATTTTTCAACCAGGGGGAGGGATATTTACATAGGGGATGATTTACATAATATTAGTAGGGGGATGGGAAAATATAGGGAGGTAAATAATAATGTCAGTAGTTAATATGGAGATGGTAAGAAAGCGCTAAGTTCAGAAGACCTTAGGCTATTATAAGGGGATAGAACCATTCTTCAGAGAGAGTATGGAACAACTTTGAGTAAAGCAGATCTTTACCCAAGCAAATTCTATGAAAATGATGAAACTTAAGAGGTATGAAGCAGATCTTGACCTCTTTTGGGGAAGTTAGTTAATGATTGGGGGAGAGTGGAGAAAGGGAGTTAGTTATACCTGTTTTTGAGCTCTTTGCATAAAACTGCCTGCTGATTGTGTCCTGAGTAGAGATGACACCTGAAAATGTGGAACTTGATGAGCAATTAGGATTTAGCAACCCCAAAACTACCTACCCAGCCTACTTACCTAACATTTTTTCTTCTTTTGATCTGGGTGCACTTAGACTTGCAGACCCATTATTCCATGTTTTCTTTTCATGCTTTCCCATCTATAGACTATCCTTATTTCATCCGAGGGCCCAGATTAAACTGTTGGGTTCCTTTGATTCTCTACCTATCTAAGAATCTGCCAAGATTAAGCTGTTTGGACAGATTTACATTCTCTATATTCTAAAACAGGAAATTTAAACCTAGGGAGACCAAGATTAAGTTGTTTGGACCTCCCTTTAACTGAAAATTAGCGATACCGGGATAACTTCTCAAAAATTTGGAAGGCAATTAAATGAACTCTGAGTAGCCTTCTTTGCTTGGAGAATGTTAAGGAAATATGGAACATTGCAGCATGCAAAGTATGACATATTTGGCCTATAAAAATGTCAATCATGAAATATGAGTAACCTGCTGCAGTAGGAGGCTAACAGTGGCTCCACTCTGGGATGGTTTCTCCTTGTGAGAAGCCAAGAGCAATAGGTCAGAATGCCTTAGTCTTTAGTTGTTGCTGTTTTGTGCAAAATCGTCTTCGCCGGCTGCCTTATTAATCCTACCTACCTACCCTAACCAGCACGTACTTTGCTGTCAGGTGAGATCAAATAACCAGTGCAGCCACTTAAGCAACTAAAAAAAAAAGATGAACTCGCTGACTGATGGTTTTTGAACTTGGAAGCATCATTTGGTCATGTGCCCTCATAATCAAACTTGAGGCATAGAAAAGCTGCTGCTGATGTATTTGGTGTTCACCGAGAAAGCACGGTAAAGAACTTGCGTCAAGAAGAAGTTCCATGTAGTCTGCAATAGGATCAATAAAAACATTATGTGGAAGAGTTTCTTGTGGGTCTTCTTGGTCAGATGAAATAGTTGCATCCTCGGTAATAAGCCTTGCAACTGATCCTCCAGTCTCTGTCTTGAAAACATAATCATACTCGATCTGTAAGTCATAAGGTAGCACTATTTCCTTCTGAGTTAGGGAAGGAAGACTTCGGCAGAATCCTTGGTCTTTTAGGTTAGATGAAATAGCTGCATCCTCGGTAATAAGCCTCGCAGCTAATCCTTCTGTCTTTGCCTTGGAAACTAGATCATACTCAATCTGTGCATCAGGAGGTAGCACTATTTTCCTCTGACTTGGGGAAGGAAGACTTCGGTAGGATTCTGGGTCTTCTTGGTCAGATGGAACAGCTGCATCCTTGATAATAAGCCTCGCAGCTAATCCTTCTGTCTTTGCCTTGAAACCCAAATCATACTCAATCTGTAATTCAGGAGGTAGCACTATTTCCCTGTGGATTGGGGGAGGAAGATTTTGGTAAAATTCTTTAGGGTTGCGGAAACTATATGATTGTATTTGAGATTCCAAGAGTTCAATTTCATTCTCATATCTTTCAACAACTAACTCAAGAAAAAGTTTATTCGGGCGGCCTGCTATTTTTAACAACACCGCTCTGAAAAATTCTTCATTAAGCTCAAATTCTGATAAAATTTTCCTGAATTCATCTAAAGCTTCATCAAATGAAAGGTCTTCCAAGAACTCGGTCATTTTGTCTCACTGTTAATACTTTGGAATATGGACTATTTGGCTGTAAAATTGGTTCGTTCCTCAGTGGAGCCCTTTATTGAAATTGAAGTGGAGTCGCCAGGTGGATGCCTTGAATTTGAAGTGCCTGATCTCTGTCCACCATCAAAGATCAGAACTAAACATGAAAAGCTCTGAAGAAAAGGAGCACCTTCTCCAGAAAGTGGGGTTTTACGGAAATGAGCAAAGAGCTTGAATCCCCAGTGGAGAACACAGGTCGACCGAGACTTTCACAAGTCGGTTTCTTCCTCTGTAGGGCTACAGACTGGTTTAATGAATTTATTTGAGGAGGTTCCCAACGGAGTCGCCATTATGTTATCACTTAGGTTTTCCCTAGGCTCCTTATAGGGATACGGCCGAGGTAACCACAAACCAATCTTTGGATTGCAGGTTCTAGCCCACCTGCAATTAGAGAGGGCTCTCTTTTTAATGACTCAACTTTGTTGATGATTTTAGGCTAGCTTTTGGTTCAGGGGTCTTGTTTGTGTTTGGATGGAAGGTAGGAATCTCAAGCAAAGAGGCAAGGTAAGGTGTGATAAGTTTCGAACCATTGGGCGTGGAGTCGTGGATTAAGGCTTGCTATTGCGTTTTCTTGGTCACAAGGGGATTATGGAGCGGGATAGCCACACAGGATACAATTATCAATCTACTGAAAGGATGGAATGAAAATCAGGGATGAAAGGCAAAGGAGAATCATTTCATCATGCTGAAAAAGAGGAGAAATGGATGAAAGGTGATTTAGGAGCAGTTAAGAGTTCCTACATATTCATTCATATGTGAAAGAAACAGTGTAAACAAAATCATTTAAGTATACATGCTCATAGCTATTTTTGATGAAAACATAGAAAAATGCAGAAATTGAACTTAAGGTGTAGTGAAACAAATCTTAAGCTATTCTTTTTTCCTGCAGTTTAGAAGGCGGAACGACGGTAAAAACATGAAAATTAACAGAGGAGAGAAACACTTATTGAATCATGTAGAAGCACAGGAATTCCGCAATCACTCCTTGGCCAATTGAACACATCAAGTAGTTTAAAAATCCACGCTTTCAGCAATCTTTGATTATAGAAAATATGACAGTTTACAGTGTGGATCTCTGCTTGGGGAAATTGCTGGGAAGCAGACTAAGCAATGTCGTAGACTCACTGACTAACCAACCTACCAACCAACCAACCCATCACTACATTGTTCAGGGTGGTATATATAAGCAAAATATCGGAAAGACATTCATTACAATTGACCTCAATAGGTCTGCTAGAAAAGCTCTTCAAAAATCTAAGTGTTGCTGGAATTAAATGCAAGTAAGTCCTTTTGGCTGTGCTAGAGGCAGCTGAATCAGAAAAGATTACAATGTGGCCCTTGGAGGCTTGATGCGGTGCTGTTGGAATGATTGTGTTTCGGGAACTGTAGTTATGCTCTGGTGTGAGTTAAATGTGTAATGATTATGGTTTGAGTGCTTTGAGTGGCTTCACCCTCTTTCTTTGACTCTCTTGGAAGGTATTAAATGTTCTCCTGCTTCAGGCCGCTGCTTAAGATTTTCACTGATACTCTTTGCCGCTACATTGACGGCTTCCGCTGCCTACTGATACTCTTTGACACGCTTGATACCTGATGATTTGATTTGATACACTTTAAACTCTATCATTGATCTTCTGCTATCTTTAAACCGAATCAATTTGGCACGATCGGGCGATTTTCGGGCTTTTTCGGCGTAGAACAGGCCAAGGACTCAAAAGATTCCCCGAAACGCCCTATTTCCTGTAGCGATGCGCGATTAGTGCTTCGCGCTAATCGCGCATCGAAAACTGCCTCTGTTTCTTGTTCTGGAGCTCCGAAGTGCGATTTCTCTTCCTGCGCGAATTATCGGCTTTTTGGCTGCTGACATCAGCATGATGTCAGTAGTACGGCATATGACGTCAACCTGCGGTGGGTCGTTGGTACAGAATGATATGGCGAGGTGTTGATACTGAAGGCGATGCGATGAACTTCTCTGATGCGATCGCAATATCGCATCGGCGGGGAACGGGAAGGTATTTCAATTGGACATTTGGCGCTTGCGACCGCCGATCGCTGATATCGCGATATCGCATCGGGTGGCGACGGATGGGTTATAACTTGCACGGAGAGGATACTGCGATCTTGCAATGCGATCTGGCTTCCTACGGTATGCGGAGTGTTAAGGAAGTCAGCAAGCGTTTTGTTGTGGTCGAAAGGAGTAAGTAAGTGGGTGTGATAGGCATTTGAGGCTTCGGAAGGGGTCCGATCACCTCAAAGGGATTTTATACTCTGGAAGGAGTCCATTGTATTTGGAAGATGGTTTGAAGGGTGAGGGTTCTTGCTAAGTTTCAGGTAAACTAAGCAATTCCCGGGGGTACTTATGCTTATTTTTCAACAAGGGGGAGGGATATTTACATAGGGGATGATTTACATAATATTAGTAGGGGGATGGGAAAATATAGGGAGCTAAATAATAATGCCAGTAGTTAATATGGAGATGGTAAGAAAGCACTAAGTTCAGAAGACCTTAGGCTGTTATAAGGGGATAGAACCATTCTTCAGAGAGAGTATGGAACAACTTTGAGTAAAGCAGATCTTTACCCAAGCAAATGCTATGAAAATGATGAAACTTAAGAGGTATGAAGCAGATCTTGACCTCTTTTGGGGAAGTTAGTTAATGATTGGGGGAAAGTGGAGAAAGGGAGTTAGTTATACCAGTTTTTGAGCTCTTCGCATAGAATTGCCTGCTGATTGTGTCCTGAGTAGAGATGACACCTGAAAATCTGGAACTTGATGAGCAATTAGGATTCAGCAACCCAAAACTACCTACCCAGCCTACTTACCTAACATTTTCTCTTCTTTTGATCTGGGTCCACTTAGACTTGCAGACCCATTATTCCATGTTTTCTTTTCATGCTTTCCCATCTACAGACTACCCTTATTTCATCTAAGGGCCCAAATTAAACTATTGGGTTCCTTTGATTCTCTACCTATCTAAGAATCTACCAAGATCAAGCTGTTTGGACAGATTTACATTCTCTATATTCTAAAACAGGAAATTTAAACCTAGGGAGACCAAGATTAAGCTGTTTGGACCTCCCTTTAACTGAAAATTGGTGATACCGGGATAACTTCTCAAAAATTTGGAAGGCAATTAAATGAACTCTGAGTAGCCTTCTTTGCTTGGAGACTGTTAAGCAAATATGGAACATTGCAGCATGCAAAGTATGACATATTTGGCCTGTAAAAATGTCAATCATGAAATATGAGTAACCTGCTGCAGCAGGAGGCTAACAGTGGCTCCACTCTGGGATGGTTTCTCCTTGTGAGAAACCAAGAACAACAGGTCAGAATGCCTTAGTCTTTATTTGTTGCTGTTTTGTGCAAAATCATCTTCGCCGGCTGCCTTATTAATCCTACCTACCTACCCTAACCAACACGTACTTTGCTGTCAGGTGAGATCAAATAACCAGTGCAGCCACTTAAGCAACTAAAAAAAAAGATGAACTCGCTGACTGATGGTTTTTGAACTTGGAAGCATCATTTGGTCATGTGCCCTCATAATCAAACTTGAGGCATAGAAAGACTGCTGCTGATGTATTTGGTGTTCACCGAGAAAGCACGCTAAAGAACTTGCGTCAAGAAGAAGTTCCATGTAGTCTGCAATAGGATCAATAAAAACATTATGTGGAAGAGTTTCTTCTGGGTCTTCTTGGTCAGATGAAATAGTTCCATCCTCGGTAATAAGCCCTGCAACTGATCCTCCAGTCTCTGTCTTGAAAACATAATCATACTCAATCTGTAAGTCATAAGGTAGCACTATTTCCCTCTGAGTTAGGGAAGGAAGACTTCGGCAGAATCCTTGGCCTTTTAGGTCAGATGAAATAGCTGCATCCTCGGTAATAAGCCTCACAGCTAATCCTTCTGTCTTTGCCTTGGAAACCAGATCATACTCAATCTGTGCATCATGAGGTAGCAGTATTTTCCTCTGACTTGGGGAAGGAAGACTTCGGCAGGATTCTGGGTCTTCTTGGTTAGATGGAACAGCTGCATCCTCGGTAATAAGCCTCGCAGCTAATCCTTCTGTCTTTGCCTTGAAACCCAAATCATACTCAATCTGTAAAGGAGGTAGCACTATTTCCCTGTGGATTAGGGGAGGAAGATTTTGGTAAAATTCTTTAGGGTCGCCTAAACTATATGATTGTATTTGATATTCCAAGAGTTCAAATTCATTCTCATATCTTTCAAAAACTAACTCAAGAAAACGTTTATTCAGGCAGCCTGCTATTTTTAACAACACCGCTCTAAAAAATTCTTCACTAAGCTCAAATTCTGATAAAATTTTCCTGAATTCATCTAAAGCTTCATCAAATGAAAGGTCTTCCAAGAACTCGGTCATTTTGTCTCACTGTTAATGCTTTGGAATATGGACTATTTGGCTGTAAAATTGGTTCGTTCCTCAGTGGAGCCTTTGATTGAAATTGAAGTGGAGTCGCCGGGTGGATGCCTTGACTTTGAAGTGCCTGATCTTTGTCCACCATCAAAGATCAGAACTAAACATGAAAAGCTTTGAAGAAAAGGAGCACCTTCTCTAGAAAGTGGGGTTTTACGGAAATGAGCAAAGCGCTTGAATCCCCAGTGGAGAACACAAGTCGACTGAGACTTTCACAAGTCAGTTTCTTCCTCTATAGGGTTGCAGACTGGTTTAATGAATTTATCTGAGGAGGTCCCCAGCGGAGTTGCCATTATGTTATCACTCAGGTTGTCCCTAGGCTCCTTATAGGGATACGGCCGAGGTAACCACAAACCAATCTTTGGATTGCAGGTTCTAGCCCACCTGCAATAAAGAGAGCTCTCTCTTTAATGATTCAACTTTGTTGATGATTTTAGGCTAGCTTTTGGTTCAGGGGTTTTGTTTGTGTTTGGATGGAAGGTAGGAATCTCAAGCAAAGAGGCAAGGTAAGGTGTGATAAGTTTCGAACCATTGGGCGTGGAGTTGTGGATTAAGGCTTGCTATTGCGTTTTCTTGGTCACAAGGGGATTATGGAGCGGGATAGCCACACAGGATACAATTATCAATCTACTGAAAGGATGGAATGAAAATCAGGGATGAAAGGCAAAGGAGAATCATTTCATCATGCTGAAAAAGAGGAGAAATGGATGAATGGTGATTTAGGAGCAGTTAAGAATTCCTACATATTCATTCATATGTGAAAGAAATAGCGTAAACAAGATCATTTAAGTATACATGCTCATAGCTATTTCTGATGAAAACATAGAAAAATGCAGAAATTGAACTTGTGTAGTGAAACAAATCTTAAGCTATTCTTTTTTCCTGCAATTTAGAAGGCGGAACGGCGGTAAAAACATGAAAATCAACAGAGGAGAGAAACACTTATTGAATCATGTAGAAGCACAGGAATTCTTTAATCACTCCTTGGCCAATTGAACACATCAAGTAGTTTCGAAATCCAAGCTTTCAGCAATATTTGATTATAGAAAATATGAGAGTTACAGTGCGGGTCTTTGCTTGGGGAAATTGCTGGGAAGCAGACTAAGCAATGTCTTAGACTCACTGACTAACTAACCTACCAACCAACCAACCCATCACTACATTGTTCAGGGTGGTATATATAAGAAAAATATCGGAAAGACATTCATTACAATTGACCTAAACAGGTCTGCTAGAAAAGCTCTTCAAAAATCTAAGTTTTGTTGGAATTAAATGCACGTAAGTCCTTTTGGCTGTGCTAGAGGTAGCTGAATCAGAAAAGATTACAATGTGGCCCTTGGAGGCTTGATGCGGTGCTGCTGGAATGATTGTGTTTCGGGAACTGTAGTTATGCTCTGGTCTGAGTTAAATGTGCAATGATTATGGTTTGAGTGCTTTGAGTGGCTTCGCCCTCTTTCTTTGACTCTGCTGGAAGGTATTAAATGTTCTCCTTCTTCGGGCCACTGCTTAAGATTTTCACTGATACTCGTTGCCACTACATTTATGGCTTCCGCTGCCTACTGATACTCTTTGACACGCTTGATACCTGATGATTTGATCTGATACACTTTAAACTCTGTAATTGATCTTTGGGCGATTTTCGGGCTTTTTCGCCGCAGAATGGGCCAAGGAATCAAAAGATTCCCCAAAGATTCCCCAAAGATTCCCCAAAGATTCCCCAAAGATTCCCTGAAACGGCCTATTTCCCGTAGCGATGCACTTCACGCTAATCGCGCATCAAAAACTGCCTTTGTTTCTTGTTCTGGAACTCCGAAGTGCGATTTATCTTCCTGCGCGAATTTTCGGCTTTCTGGCTGCTGACGTCAGCAGTATGGCGGATGACGTCAGCCTGCGGGGGTCCCTGGTACAGAATGATATGGCGAGGTGCTGATACTGAAGTCGATACGATGAACTTCTCCGATTTGATCGCAATATCGCATCGACGGGGAAAAGGGAAGGTATTTCAATTGGACATTTGGCGCTTGCGACCGCCGATCGCCGATATCGCGATATCGCGTCGGGTGGCGACGGATGGGTTATAACTTACATGGAGAGGATACTGTGATATTGCGATGCGATCTGGCTTCCTATGGTATACGGAGTGTTAAGGAAGTCAGCAAGGGTTTTTTTGTGTTCGAAAGGAGTAAGTAAGTGGGTGTGAAAGGCATTTGAGGCTTCGGAAGGGGTCCGATCACCTCAAAGGGATTTTATACTCTGGAAGGAGTCCATTGTATTTGGAAGATGGTTTGAAGGGTGAGGGTTCTTGCTAAGTTTCAGGTAAAATGAGCAATTCCCGGGGGTACTTATGGTTATTTTTAAACCAGGGGGAGGGATATTTACATAGGGGATGATTTACATAATATTAGTAGGGGGATGGGAAAATATAGGGAGCTAAATAATAATGTCAGTAGTTAATATGGAGATGGTAAGAAAGCGCTAAGTTCAGAAGACCTTAGGCTGTTATAAGGGGATAGAACCATTCTTCAGAGAGAGTATGGAACAACTTTGAGTAAAGTAGATCTTTACCCAAGCAAATGCTATGAAAATGATGAAACTTAAGAGGTATCAAGCAAATATTGACCTCTTTTGGGGAAATTAGTTAATGATTGGGGGAAAGTGGAGAAAGGGAGTTAGTTATATCTGTTTTTGAGCTCTTCGCATAGAACTGCCTGCTAATTATGTCCTGAGTAAAGATGACACCTGAAAATCTGGAACTTGATCAGCAATTAGGATTCAGCAACCCCAAAACTACCTACCCAGCCTACTTACCTATCATTTTTTCTTCTTTTGATCTGGGTGCACTTATACTTGCAGACCCATTATTCCATTTTTTCTTTTCATGCTTTTCCATCTACAGACTACCCTTATTTTATCTGAGGGCCCAGATTAAACTGTTGGGCTCCTTCGATTCTCTACCTATCTAAGAATCTGCCAAGATTAAGCTGTTTGGACAGATTTACATTCTCTATATTCTAAAACAAGAAATTTGAACCTAGGGAGACCAAGATTACGCTGTTTGGACCTCCCTTTAACTGAAAATTGGCGATACCGAGATAACTTCTCAAAAAATTGGAAGGCAATTAAATGAACTCTGAGTAGCCTTCTTCGCTTGGAGTCTGTTAAGAAAATATGGAACATTGCAGCATGCAAAGTATGACATATTTGGCCTGTAAAAATGTCAATCATGAAATATGAGTAACCTGCTGCAGCAGGAGGCTAACATGTTGATACCAAAATTTTAGATGAAGATAAGTGCATTAGTTTGTTGTGTTCTCTACCATATTTGTAGGATAGTCTGGTTATTGAAATAGGTAGCAATGCAACTGTCTTGCAGTTTGATGAAATAGTCTCATCCTTGCTGACAGAGGAGATGAGACAGAAAAATATGGAGAGCCAGAATGGTGATGCCTTGTCTGTATGAGGACGGTCCTCGAACAGAAACAAACATAAGTCATTGAGTGGGAGATCTAAATCTTTAGGAAAACCTGTAAAGGTGGTGTGCTAGAAATGTGGAAAGGAAGGGCACTACAAAAGGGATTGTAAATCTAAAGCTCATGACAAAGGAAAGGGATCTGATGATGCTCCTTCTGCAGAGGCAAAAACCACCTCAGATGAAGGTGGGGATGTGTAATTGGCTTCTTCAAGTACACATGTAGATCATGAGGCATGGTTGATTGACTCAGGTGCATCCTTTCACTTGACTCCCCATAGAGAGTGTTTTTGCGAGTATGAGAAATATGATGGTGGTGATGTCGTCTTACGGGATGACAGGAAGGCTAGAATCATTGGTCATGGAAAAGTAAATTTGAAGTTGCAAGGTGGAAGGGTTAGAACAATTCTAGGTGTTCTACATATTCCTACATTGGCCAGAAATCTGATTTCCGTAAGCAAGCTCGATGATGTAGGTGTAAAAACAATGTTCGAGAAGGATACCTGCAAAATGGTTTGGGGAGAACTGGTATTGATGCAGAGAGTTTGGATTGGAACTCTATACAAGCTACAAGGTAGCACTGTTATTGATGGGTGCAATAGTTTTGTGGTTCCTAAAAGTGGAGTAGAAATATAGTGGTCTCTGGAGAGAAGACCATGTTGTGGCATCAAAGGCTTGGACATATTGGAGAGAAGGGCCTTCGAATACTTCATGGTAAAGGTATGGTAGAAGGTATGAGTAAGAGCTCTCTGGATTTTGATTTCTGTGAAAATTGTGTATATGGGAAGCAGAATTGGGTGAGTTTCCCCTCTGGTGGTAAGAGGGCGAAACATATATTAGAGCTTGTGCACAGTGATGTGTTTGGACCTGTGAAGGTTCCATGACTGGGTAAGTCTGTGTACTCTGTATCATTTATAAATGACTCTCAAGGAATACATGGATATATTTCCTTAAGAAGAAATCTGAAGTCTTTGAAAGGTTTAAAGAATTTAAGGCTTTGATGGAAAATCAGACAGAGAAGAAGATAAAGGTACTGAGGAAAGATAATGGAAGAGAATTCTGCAGCAAGGAATTTGAAGAATTCTGTAAGAAGTGTGGTATAGCACGGCAGAAGACTACTCCATATACACCTTAGAAAAATGGAGTTGCAGAAAGAATGAATGAGATGTTTATGGAAATGGCAAGAAGCATGCTCAGTGGTGCTGGGTTAGGACAAGAATTCTGGGCAGAGACGGTGGAGACTGCATGTTACCTGGTCAATAGATCACCTTCATTAGCATTGGAAGATAATACTCCACAAGAGGTATGGACTGGTAAGAAACCTTCTCTTTCACATCTGAGGGAATTTGGATGTGATGCATATGTACATGTTCCAAAGGAGAAAAGAACCAAGTTGGATAGTAAATCTAAAAGGTGCATCTTTATTGGGTATAAAGATGGTTTAAAGGGTTATAAGCTTTGGAACCCAGTAACAAGGAAGGTTGTGTACAACCGAGATGTGGTGTTCAAAGAGGTGAAAGATATTATTAAACATGAAATCCAACAAAAGGAACCTAAGAAGATAGAGTTTGAGCTAAAGGAGGAAGAATAGACTCCATAATAAAGGAGGAATCAGAAGATGAAGAGCCACAAACTTTGGGTGTGAGAAGATCAGTTCAAGAAGGCAGACATAAAGGTATAGTCCAACTTCTTTCTGTTCAAATTTTGCTTTATCTATTAATGATGATGATCCCAAAATTGTGAAGGAAGCAATAGATTCAGAGGATGTAAAACTATGGAAAGAGGCCATGGTTGATGAAGTGGTAGCTTTGCACAAAAATGAGGCTTGGGATCTGGTGGAGTTTTCAGCTAGAAGGAAACCCATTGGCGAAAAATGGGTGTTCAAGAAGAAGACAAATGCAGAAGGAAAGGTGGAGAAATACAAAGCTCTATTGGTAGCAAAAGGTTATTCCCAGGTGTCGAGAATAGATTTTGGTGAATTTTTTTCTCCTATTGCCAAGGTAACTTCTATTAGATTACTTTTATCTGTTGTTGCTGGTTTTTATTTTGAGGTAGAACAGATGGATGTGAAGAAAACATTTCCTCACAGGGATCTGGAAGAGGAGATCTACATGAAGCAACTTGAAGGTTTTGCGGTGAAGGGTGAGAAAGAACTGTTATGCAAGTTAAATAAGTCTCTATATGGGTTAAAACAGTGACCGAGAATGTGGTATCAGAAATTTGACAACATTTATACAGGGACTTGGTTTCACCCAAATCAAAGAAGATCACTGTGTGTATTTTAAATTAATTGGTGACCGTGTTATTTATTTGGTCTTGTATGTGGATGATATGCTGCTGGTTGGAAATGACAAAGAAATTATCCAGGATTTGAAGACCCATTTGTCCTCCAAATTCGACATGAAAGATCTTGGTGCTGCAAACTATATTTTGGGCATGGAAATTAAAAGAGATCGGGCAAAGAGGAAGCTCTGGTTAAACCAGAGGAAGTATGTCGAGACAAAATTGCAGAGGTTTAATATGCAGGATAGTAAACCGGTGAAGGTTCCTATT
>APFE031280841.1:0-69251 GCA_000404065.3 Pinus taeda | reverse complement strand
ACAAGTGGGTATGTGTTTAACCTATTTGGAGGTGCAGTCAGTTGGATGAGTAAGAAACAATCTGTAGTGGCACTATCAACTACAGAGGTAGAATACATGGCAACCACTCATGCAACCAAGGAAGCAGTTTGGTTGTAGAGATTGTGTTCAAGTATGGGGTTAGTAAAGGGAGCTATAAGGATAGATTGTGACAGCCAAAGTGCAATTTTCTTGGCAAAGAACCCTGCATATTATTCAAAGACAAAGCACATTGATGTTCAGTATCACTTTGTGCGGGATATGATAGAAGACAAAAAGGTGTTGCTGGTAAAGGTGGACGCTTTGAAGAATACTGCAGATGCATTGACAAAAATTATGAGCTCTAAGAAGTTATCTTGGTGTAGAGAAACAACAGGCATTATAGGGCTGGATAAATGACTAAGCTCTCTTGTGGCCCCCTGTGGAAAGAAAACAACAAGTGGGATAATGTTGAGTTGTGTTGTATTCTTTCCATGACTAGCCCACGTAGTTAATTGGGGGATTAGAAGGGGGGTGGAGCCCCGCCTTCATTGCGTCGAATGTGTAGTAGGGGGGGTCATAGGGGATTTGAGGGGTGCAGGTAACCCCACTCTATGGGGTCTAGGGTAGCACCCCAATTAATTTTGGTTTTGGACCCTATGTTAGGTTGGGTAGACCTACCTATGGTTTTGTGCATGATTTTCGCACATGGTTTTGGACGTGATGGTTTTCAGTCCATGGTATTGGATGATTTGGCATGTATAAATATGTATTGTAACATTGAAAGGGACGTAATGAAAAATCATGCTGGTAGTCCCGATTTTGGGATCCAGGGGAAAATCTCTATGTATATGTGTTTTATGTGTTATGCTTTGGCATTGTTTATTTTCTGTGTTTTAGAATTCATATGCAGGTAATTTTTGTACGGGGTTGATACCTACACATATGTTTATGTTCAATCATGGGAAATTATACCAAAGATATATATATTGAAACAAAGTTATAGCTACACACATAACAATTATTGTTTGATCCTCAACATTGACTTACACATAATTCCACCAACAATCTGTACAATCCAACATGTAAAAAAAAATGATCTCGACCTCTTAACAAGATTATAACAGTGAATAAGATCCAATGATATGAAACTGAAAATCACTTTCTAAATTTAAACTTATAGCCAGTGAGGAAGATTCTAAAAAATTGATAACCCATAGATCCAACCATCCTCAAAAAACCTTAGTCTGGCCCACAAATCAATGTGACTATTCTTGCCCTTAAAATCAAATCAGTTGATGGATAAAACATGAATTTATTGATCCCAATGATGGAAATATATAAACTCTATATATATTAGAATGAGGAGGCTTATCGAGAGCTCATGAAGCCCAAAAATCCCTAAGCACACCCGTTATAAAAGTGAATTTTGAATTTTCAAAAAAGAACATTTTGGAGTTAAAAACTAACACACCATTTCAGACCAACTTCAAGTAGTTTTTTTTTTTAATTACTTAAAGAGGGACTGAATATGGCATATCAAATCCCATAAATATTAGAAAATATTAATTCCACCTTTGATTCAAAATCTAACCATTCAACAAGATGTTATTAGCATTTTAATTTGGGGACCATAACCACACATATGGGGTTCCAAGTTTAACAAGACATCTCCTCAACCAAGAGGGTTTATGTGTCATGCCACATACCATTGGAATCGACACAATGAGCACAATCAAATTATGATTATCTCATGGTCAAAATCACTATCCTCTACATCCATTTTCCTCAGAAAGTGTGGGGAATTTAGGGATTCCCTTCCTCTCTTCTAGGGATTCTTATCATATGGAGCTTCCAATCAATGCAAATTAGACAAACTTGAAATCAATGGCAAAGCATTACTCCCCCTCATGAAATATCTTCCTTTCTCTTCCTACAATATTCATTTCTTTCTTTGGCTAATTCTCTCCCCTGAATTGTTAAGCTTATCACTACTTTCCATAGCCAATTCCACCTATTAATTAATATATTTACATGTATGATGAGTCCTCCTCCAATTATTCAATCATGAAAATTTTCCTTTCATTTTGAAAAATATCTTCTTGAAATTGGCTTGTCAAGGATTTTCTTCTTTCTTCTTCCTCTCTACTTTCAATTTTAGAAATACGACTTTTTTTGTTGCTTTATTAAAATATTGCATTTGTTCCTTTTTCATTTTGATTTTTTTCTATGAGCTTGTTTATTTATGCTCAAGATGAATTAAGTTCCTTTTTCTTTTGACCAACTTATTCTATAGATTCCTCTAACTAGATTGTCATGTTTTTCTCTTTCTTTTGAGCTTCCCGCACTTGAAGTCTTATAAAGGAAACTTCTTCTTCAAGTGTTGAATTTCACTTCCTTACTTAGTTAATATCACATAAGGTGTTGATTAATTATGTCTCCATGTCGACTACTGCTTCTTATTCTTCATCATCATTAGATTCTTTGACCTGAGAATATATTTTACTTAAATTAGGATAATCATTTTATTCTCACTAGCTATGCATTCTAGCTGAGATTTTAACTCATAATGAGAGAACCATTCAATAATATCCCCATTTATGCCTCTTGTAATTTATGCTCCCCCTGAATCCATGCTCTAATATTCCTTCCTTGATTTCTCTCCCCCTTTGACATCAATGGAAAAGGGCTTGTCCCCCTAAACAAATGTATTCTTCTATCTTCCTGCAATATTCCTTTCTTTCTTTGACTAATTCTCTCCCCCTGACTTGTTATGCTTCTCACAGCTTGCCATAGGTGATTTGACATGTCAAAGAAAGATTTACCTCTATGATGATTCCTCCTGCAATTCTTCAACATTGAAAATTGTCCTTTGAATTTAAGTAATATCTTCCTGAAATCAACTTATGAAGACTTTTCTTCCTTCTTTTTCGTCCTTTTCTTGAATTTTTAGAAGGATGACCTTTTTTGTTTCCTTGTTAATCTTGCATTTGTTCCTTCTAATTTTCGATTTCTTTTCCGAGCCTATTTATTTTTGCTAGAGATGCATAAATTTCCTTTTCTTTTGACCAACTTCTTCTATAGATTCCTCTAACTTGCTTGTCAATCTTTTCTCTTTCCTTTTAGCTTCCTGCACTTCAAGTCTTAGAAGGGAAACTTCTTTTTGAGTACTTGATTTCACTTCCTTGCTTTGTTAAGATTACATAAGGTGTTGATCAATTCTACCTCCATGTCAATTATAAATTCTTCTTCTGCATCATCATCAGACACTTCAACCTAAGAACTTACTTTATTTTGAACAACTATGCATTTTTTATTTTTATTTTGACCAGCTATACATTTCAGAACTTTAAAAAATGAACATTTTGGAGCCAAAAACTAACACACCCGTTCAAGGAGACTTCAAGTGGCTCTTTTTTTATTATTTAAATAAGAATAAACTATGACATTTCAAAGGCCATAGATATTAGAAAGATATTAATTCCATATTTAATTCAAAATTTGACTAATCAATAAGTTGTTATTAGCATTTTAAGTTGGGGACCATAACCACACATTTGATGTTCCAATTTGGATGAGACATATCTCCTCAACCGAGAGGAGTTATATGGTGTGAAACCTACCATTGGGATCAAAATGACAAGGAGAACCAAATGACGATAATCTTGTGATCAAAATAATTTTCCTCTACATCCATTTTCCTCAACAAGTGCGAGGAATCTAAGGCTTCCCTTCCTCTCTTCTAGGGCTTCTTGTCATCTTAGCTCCCAATAAATGCAAACTAGATGAATATTAAGAGCGTTCAAGGAATGTTGTTGGCTTCAATGAAAACATCATTAAAAGAAATTACCCCTTTTTCATTGATGGTGACACACTTACTCCCCCTATGATTTATGCTTCCCCTGACTCCACGCTTTGATACCAAGAAATCACAAAAGGAGGAGCAGAGCATGGAGTGAGGGGGATCGTAAATCACAAGGGGGTAAGTGTGTTGCCATCAATGACAAAGTGGAAGATTTTTTAATGGTGTTATGATTGATTCCAACATTGGTCCTTGAACGCTCTCAATATTCATCTAGTTTACATTGATTGGAAGCTCGAGCTGACAAGAATCCATAGAAAAGAGGAAGGGAAGATTTAGATTCCCAACAATTGTTGAGGAAAATGATTTTGATCATGAGATCATCATCATCTTCTCCTTGACCTACATGGTTCTTTGATTAAAAGCTATGGGGCTTCTTCCAAATATTTTTCGCTAATGAACATTGACCTGCTTTGGCTTTTTACAGAGTTTGGCAGAGCACTAATATTGACATTCATATATTTCATATTTTACCTTCTAGATTAATTGGTAGATGTGTCTCTAGAAAAAGTAGAGTTCCATACATCACATTCATGAGCTTTTAAATAGACTTCCATTTTTTATTCTCATATTTCATATTTGGCTTCATCAAATTTGGGAGTTGTACCCAATTGGTTTTATTCATTAGATGTAATATATTTTGAAACTACTGAAATATCAGAGAATTCCTTTGATCATTTGGATGCATTATTATTTCACTTCCCAATCTTTACACTTCTAAGATCTACCTTCCATATGTTATGCTGCAACTAAAGAAGCCTGGTCTGATATCACTTATTGGAAATCACGATTGCCATTAGAGAAAAACCTACAGGTGTTAGTCAATGATCACATCGTTGGAGATAAGGATCCATGAGAGGTGATTATTCCATGTCAGGAAACAGACAGGGAGATTTTGTTTATGCAATGTCCAACAAAAACATCGACCTAATTGTTTCTTATGGAACTGAAAAATGGAAAAACTAGATTTATTTTTCATTATATTTATTTCAATGTTACAATACATTATACACATGTTGAATCAGTCACAAACCCCTAATCCATTAACCCTAGATTATAACATAATCATAGTTACTTTCACCAGATCTACAAAAGCATGGGCAAAACCATCATGTGTAAAACCATGGATAAAACCATATGTTGTCGCTAGATTCACCCCATATTTAACTAGGATATTTCTTTGTGTTTTCCCTTTCACTTCCCTCGTCATATTTCTCTCATACTCCTATAATAAAAAACCACTTACTCAAATATACATGCCTTTCCTGCATTAGATTCGTTATTATAATAATCATTATAACTTGTAAAAAATTATTTTTGTATTAAATAAAAAACTAAAATCTTAAATTTGAATTAATAAATGCAAAAGTAAATAAATTATAACTTATAATTATTAATACAATAATAATTTTTTATTTATACATATATATGATATTAAAAATTAATTAATAATCAAAGCTAAATATTGTAATTAAAAATATAAACCTAACGTAAATTAAATAAATATAAACTAATTTAATATAAGGTTTGAATGCACTCATTTAAAATGTGAGTCATCACACACACCTATTTGAGTTTCATAAAACACCATACATATAAATTCACAATGATTTTTTTTAAAGAATAAAAAATTCCCTTTCCTAACTCAATCCATCATGATATTAAAGGAAAATCCACATTTAAGGTTTGATGCATATTATATTCCATTGGATGCCAATGATATCGAGGCATCCGCCTATAATATGGAAGTTAAGCATGTTGCAGTAGACGCGTGCAACAAGTGCTAGAAGATAATGTCTCAAGGAACCACTTTGCTGAACAGTAAGAGGTTCTCGATCTTTTATCTATTTCTGGTATCAGAGCCCTATAACATTCCTAATGGCTGGTTTGATTAGATCTTTTTCTACTCTTGAACGATGTGTTGTTACTGAAATTGATTCTAGATCTCTTGAAAAAGAGATTGATTCTGAAAAAGAACTAGAGATAGTAGAAAATCCTGAAAGTTGGAATCCTCCAACTCTTCATGCAACCGATGTCTATAAAACCCCTCTCTCTAATATCTTTCAGAAAAATATGCTTTTAAAAGAAGTGGAAGAAAAAATCAAAATCTCTGGTCCTTCTGTTTAGATCGTTTCTCTCTCTTTGTTTAACAATGAAGAAATAAAAAAATTTTGACAATATGCAAAAGACAAAAAATATTCCTATTTACATTTTGGAGGTATAAGGATAGGTTTGGCCCCTTTGTTTAGACATGGCTTAAATACTCCGTGCATAGCTGAAGTATTTGATACTCGACACCAAAGCTATGATCATGATAGAATAGGTACCATTGTCAGTAACCTATCTACTGCTTATCAATATGGAACGATTTTTCCAGATTACTCTATTAGTCTTACAAATCCTCATCTAAAAGATTGTTGGAAACTTATGGTAGGAGTCCAAGGATTACAGATGGTTGATAGCAGTGAATTCTTATCTGTAATGATTCAAACATCCTTCCATTTGACTAATACAGTACATCCAAAATTAAAACAGCCAGTACTCAGAGATTGTATGTCAGTTGGTTTAAATAATGCACAAGTAGAAGGAGTATCATATAATTCTATAGGTCTACCAAATGACTGGTATTTTCAATACAAGTCTTTAGCTAATGAAAAGAAACCAAGAAACCTGAGAAGAAGAGCCTTGTTGCAAGATAGCAAAATTAGAATAGTTCAAGAAGAGCCTTCTGTCCAACGACCTATCATTCATCCGAGAAAATATGCATTACTAGTCTCTGACTCTATAGAATCCTCATCCCAAATAGCCAGCACTTCTAGTCAGCCTGTACTATCTTCAAATGAATTTTATATACCTGAAGTTAAGCCTTTTCTTGCTGTAAATAAAATGTTTAGGATTTCTAGTTCTCAAATTACTCTAGTTGAGGAATGGCAATTCGCCAATCGCGACTTTGTTAAAGGAGGAAAATGGCCCAAAGACGAAATTCTGCACTACTTCTTCTTCCTCAAAGCAGCCTCCTACAAGAGCTGATTGTGCCCCTTTAGTTGAACACAACTCCTCAAATACAAATGATCTAGATCAATTGTATCAAATTGGTAATTATATTACTACATTGTGTTCTTACGCTAAAAATTCCATCGATGATCTGGGCGCACAAAATGAACTCATTCTAGCTAATATTAAGCTCTTACATGATGAACAACAAGAAGAAAGAGCTGAGAAAGAAGCCAGGATGCAAAAGAAAGAGCGACAAAAAAAATCAAAAGCAGCTCAGAGCTCAAAATTTTCTATAGATATGTCAACCCCAAATTTTTGGGATCTAGAAGAAACAGTAGATAGCACCTCTAAAACACCTTTTAGGCCAATGAAAATAGAGTCTGTTCCAGAAAAGCCAAGAAAAACAAAAGAAGAAATAGTGAATCTTGAAAATGCAACTTCTAAGTTCCCATATTTTATCATGCCATCAATCCAAAAAGAAAATTTTGTCAAAGAAGTCCAAAAATATCCTAGGATAGAAGAAGATCTATTCGCTTCTAATTCTAGTGGTTATATTCTAGATTTGGACAAATCAACAAATCTAGCTGAATCAATTAAAATATGGATTGGAGCTTTATACCAGATGTAACTAACCACAAAGCTCGATAATGTATCCATATTTGTTCTAGCAGAAAAGAGAATGGCCAGAATAGTTTATGACTAGTGGATTGGACCACCTGAGTCAGAACAACAAGCAGTCGTTGCAACGGGACTATCTACTCTAGAGGTACTACTGGAAACATAGTTTGTCCTCAAGCCAATTGATGAGAAAAAGCAAATCATTACAGATCTTTCTAGAATGGAGCTGAAAGACTTAAAATATCTTGAATATTTTGGTCAGGTTTTTATGGCCAAAGTTTACAAAGGAAATCTTTCAAATGATTCAGTTCAAAAAAAATAAATTCTATCAAAATTACCAAGAAATCTAGGAGATTTGGCTTCTAAAGATATCGAGCTTCAAAGTAAATCCATTGATCAGATTTACTGGGTAGATCTTTTATTTCAGTGTCAAGAGAAAGTTAAATATCTTTGTTGGAAAAAACAAGCACATGATATAACTCCCAGTGCTAATGTTTGTTGTTCCGTTTTTCCATGGACACCATTTAAGAGAAAGAGAAAGCATAAAAGGTACAGAAAGTTCAAGACCAAGAAAATTGCAAATCCAAAACGACCTTTTAAAAATTTCAGATTTCTGAAGAAAAGGAAACAACCAAGAACCAAAAATAATTGTTGTTTCATCTGTAAGCAATAAGGACATTATGATCGTACCTGTCCAAAGAGCACATCTGGTAAATTAAAATCCTGTGTAGATATTGAAGAGTTTTGTGACGATTGGTCTATTGTACAGTCAGAAGAAGAACCATCAGATGTATATATGTTAACTGATGCTTCTTTTTCAGAAGATGAATAATTAATCAATTTTTTTGAGAAAATGAATATTTGTTATGATTGTTCTACTGATGAAGTTTTAGCTGAAGATGAAGAAGAACTCCATTATAGAGAAGAATTTGAGACTGACTCAGAAAGTTTTGACATTAGTGAAGTCGAATATTTATGTTGGTCTCAACCCCCAGAGAAAGACAAAGGAAAGAAAGTCATCTCTATTCTCCCTCAGCTAAACTCTTTTTGTCCATATAAGAAAAATGTTGGCTAGACTTCTTCACTGCTAGTTCCTGAATTCGACCCAGCTGCAGAACAAAGTTTTTGAAGAAAATGGTAAAAACCAATAATCTTTTGTACATACCAGTTTTAGTCCAGGTTAAAAATAGTTGGATAGATCTTGATGCATTTATTGATACTGGTGGCTCAAACAATCTTGCCAAACAATCATTGTTTAAATGATTATGGAAACCTCTCCAGAATATCCTAATTTTAGAAATGGTCGGAGGTACAGTTAATCTTACCCACTATATAGATAGTATTTCCTCAAAATTAGGTGAGAAGATTGCAAGATATCTGCGATACACCATTATGACCCATCCGCCAGTTTATTTTTGGGTATGCCATTTATCAATTCTGTTTTGCCTGTGACCATTAGCGAAGATAAAGTTATCTTCAATTTCAAAAAACAAGCAATCTCTGTTCCAAGATTAAAATTTGTAGACTTAGAAGTTCGAAGAGAAAGCCTGAAAAAGACCAATACAAGAAAGCCAAAAATTAATTCAAGAGACTAGCAGGAAGTACTACAAATTTATGAGAATAAAGAAGCTCTCAAAACAAAACAAAAAGTAGCAATAGACCCTCAATGGTCTCAAGATAAAATCTCTATATATCAGCGATTAGTCAAGAGCTGCTCAGAAGAGCCTCAGAAGTTTTGGGAAAAAGAGAGCCCCAAGCAGGAAATTGTGACAATGCATGACAATGGAGTAAAAGGTAAGTTAATTCCTTACACTCCCTATGATGAACAAGAAATCAAGACGCAGATTGAAGAATTGTTAAAATTAAGGTTGATTGAACCTAGTGTCTCTCATTATTCATGCTCTACATTTTTAGTTTGGAATCATTCTGAAATAGTTCGAGGTAAAGCAAGAACGGTTATTAATTATAAACCATTGAATGTAACCACTCAAAGCTTTCATTATCCATTACCTCATCAAGAAGTAATAATGCAGAAGATTCAAAAGAGTAAAATCTTCAGTAAATTTGATATGAAATCTAGTTATTACCAGATTCAGATTGAAGAAGCAGACAGGCACAAGATAGCATTCACATGCCCTGCAAGATTTTATCAATGGAAAGTTGTTCCATTTGGATTAAACAATGCTCCTTCTTTCTTTCAGAAAAGGATGGATTTTATTTTCGGTAAGTATGATTTTGTCATAACTTACATTGATGATATTTTTATTTACAGTCCAGATTTACAAACACATTTGTCTCATCTAGAAATATTTCTTCAAGAGGTTCAAGCTCACGGTATTGTTCTCTCAGAAAAGAAAATGGTGTTATTTCAAAATGATATTGATTTCCTCGGGATTCATTTAATAGATGGACATATACAAATGTAGCCTCATGTTTTGACAAAGCTTGTTGAGTTTCCTGATGAACTTAAAGACACCAAAATGATTCAGAGATTTTTGGGTGTTTTAAATTACATCCATAAATAAATTCCCAAGATATCTGAAAAAAACTGCTCCTATCGAAAGGCATTTGAAATCAAGTTGGTCTAGCCAAGCCACTGCAGCAGTCAAAAATCTCAAAGAAGAATGTAAATCCCTTCCAAAATTGCAGCCCCCAGGAGATGGATTGTTAATCCTACAAACATATGCTTCAGATGAATTTTGGGTAGTTGCTCTTTTTGAAAAGAAGGAGGAAAATAAAGGAGAAGAACTATGTGCCTATGCATCAGGAGAATTTCTCCAAAATCAAAAGAATTATTTTGCTGCTCAAAAAGAAACTCTTGAAATATTTAATGGCATTCAGAAATTTGAATTGTATCTTGCAGCAAGAAAATTTTTGATTAGGACTGACTCAATGGATTTTAAATATTTTCTGTCAGCAAAATTATCAAGACAAATGGTAAGAGGAAGACTATTAGCATGGCAAATCTGGTTCCAACAATATGATTTCGATGTAGAATGGATTCCTGGAAATTCTAACTATATTGTTGATACTCTTACCAGGGAAATGAATAAAGCTCATAGAATCGGCCGCAACAAGAAAGAAGTCAAAGGAAGCATTTTTGATATTCCAAATCAGCCCGATAATTTTGTCTCTCTAGCAAAGAGATTCAAAATTCTTGAGAAACATGTTGAAGATCTTTGTCTTGAAATAAAGTAGGTAGTTGGACTCGGGCTTTGAAGAAACTAGTGGATTCATAAATTTCAAGCCTGGCAATCAAAGAATATTGGCACACTTCTTGGATTGGATCCTGAATTGGTAAAAGTGTACTCTTTACCAAATATGAAAGTAAAATTATATTTCATAACTCTTGATGATCTATGGTCCATACAGTTTACACAATCTATGATTTTGGTTTTATAGATTTTAAATTATTATCAGATGATTGGTTGTATTGATTTCACACTTGAAATCTTTAAAAGTGCTAAGATGATGGACCTTGGTGATATTAATATCAAGATAGAGGTTGGAAAGTTTTTACAGTCCTTAAGAATCCCAGATCGATTCAAAGAATTGGAAGCATCATATTTACAAAGAAGAGATGTAGATTATATGCACTTAGATACTTTTCCTCGGTATGAAATCTTCGAGCCATTTGCAGATTGGGAAATAAAGGATGGATATTGCAAGAAGAAACAGGTTGATAGACAATCTTAATGTGTAGAAAGAACTCTGCAGTATAGCAAAATCTTTTCAACACCATGGGATTTTCAAAGCCCAGAAATCCGAAATGCTATTGATCCAAATCCTTTTTCATAGGTTTTTGCAAACCAGTTTTCAGAAAGTTCCACCTTTGTAGAAAACAGAGATGAAGTGAATAGAGTTTTGGGATGGTTAAAATAATTTCCCATGCAAAAGTTAGTTGAAAAAATCCACATCATTAAAAAACTGACAGAATTACAAGGGAAGCATCCTATTTTGAAATTTTTTTTGAACCAAAAAGAATTAATCACAGTTGGAGTAAGTTCAGGAAATTGGGCAGCAGACATTATATGTTTGATCAGCTTGTTACTATCAACCAGGGTATGCACAACATTCAATTTTGAGTTTGGATGGCAAGAAAAAGAAGGCATAAGTGATCACTGCAAAATCTGGGTACAACACACAATAGAGACAACGACTAGCATGTTCGAGATATTCAAATGGGAATTATTGGATGGGATAGAACTACCAGTACAATAGATGACAACCTTCTTGAAAGCTGATAAAGATTCCTTTTTGGACATAGAGATAAATCCTACATCTTATATCAGTAGATGGAGAAAAAGAGATGACCCATTCAAGTTACCCTACCAAAGTCATCATGCCTACAAAGATCGAATAAAGTTGGAAGTCGGACAGAAAGAGATGGATTGATTTTCAAAGTTTTCTCTAGGCCGAATTCTATGGTTTTGACACCAAGTGGGTTGGAATTTGCCAACCATAAGTCAATTGGACGATTGTTCTGGGTTTCCCTTACTTCTTCTTCTAATGGTAACGAACTAGGAGTTGGACTTTGGAGTAGGTGTTCAATTAAATCATCCTCATCTTGTTGTCTTCCTCCTATGGTTGCTTCCAAAGCATAAAGTTGGGTGGAATAAACCTCATCTTCTTCCTCCTCCTCCAACCATAAAGGTAAATCATGCTTTAGAGAAGGTTGTGCAGGAGGGTATAGGACTAATTGCTTGGACATATACCCATTCTTGATGGTCATATTCCCATCTCTGTAGCTAATGTAAGCATCGGTTGTGGCCAACCATGGCCTCCCAAGGATGAGAGGGTAACCAATAAGCTCAGCCTTACGCTGGATAACTAGAAAACCTATAGGGTACTCCCAGGAGTCAATGGAGACCATCACATCCTCCATAATTCCCTCAGGGGTGACTGTGGAAGAGTTTGCAAGTTGCAGAACTATTGTGGTCTTCTTCAATGACCCTTGTAGGTTGAGCTTGGGCATGATGTCCTTGGTCATCACATTAATGGCAGCCCCAAGAATGATCAAAGTGTGTGGGATGATGGTGCCATTAATGTGCACATCTACTACAGGGCTTCCAGGATCCAAATATTTCAGACATTTTACCTGCTCCAGCATTAAGTCGGACAACTGTCCAATGACATTAATGGTAGGGGCATCCCTTTTTCTTCTTCCTAGATGATTGAAGTATTTCTCCTTAATCAACTTATTGTAAATGGGGACATATTTTATTCCCTAGAGAAGGGAGATCTTTACACATATATTTTTCAATTCTCCCAGAAGCTCAGTTTCTTCTAGGGTAGGCTGGAGTGGTTGGGCTAATCTCTCAGGAAAGGGTGGATTTACTTTAAGGTTTCTTTCCTCTGTTTCTTCCTCAACCTCCCTATGTGGAGAGGGAGGTTGGTTATCTGGGAGAATTCTCCCAGATCTTGTGTTGATCCCCTAGATTTATACAACATAAGTTGGGTATGATGTCTCTCCACTATATACTTGGAGCAGAGTTTAGGAGTTGTGGTTGGGTAGGTGGTGGATGCAATAGAGTTGGAGTATTGTTGTATTGGGGCCTCCACCCCTGGAGTGGGGTATTCCATTGAGGTTGTGGCAGAACGTAAGGTTGAAATGACTGGCTGGTTGGCTAGGAATGATACTGAGATGCATAGGACCAAGGAGGGGGTATAGACCAGTAAGGATGAGTAGGGGGTCTCCAAGAAGGTATAACTGTGGTTTGGTTGGGGTTGTAATATGCATGGGATGACCCTTGCATACCCTACTAGTATGGTCTAGGCCTAGGAGGTCTCCTTTGGTTGATGTAGCAAAGCTGCTCAGTGACCCCTTCAGATCCTTGATATGCAGCTTTGAGTCAGGGTAAATAAGGGCACTTGTCTGTGGAGTGGTTTTCTTCACAGACCGAGCAAATCTCAATGCAGTTCAATGGACATTCATTCCTAGGATGCCTCCTAGTGCATCTAGGGCAAAAGATGGTCAAGGCTCTCTCTGATTCCTCTTGCTTCCTTTGATGTTCATGGTGTCCAATTGCAAGGCAAGGGTTTGCATCATCTCACTTTTGAAATCTTCCGGCATATTTCCAATTTCACCCTTGATGAATGAGTTGGAAGATGATGTATTCGCCATAGGTTGACTACTCCTACCCTTTTTCCTGGCTACCCTAGAATGGTTTCTAAAGATTGTCTTAATATCCTCATAGGGTAATTGGTAGATATCTCCTCCTGCTAACAAATGTAAGGTATCCAGAAGATCTTTCCTTACTCCTCTGAGCAAGACCAGCATTAGTGACTCGGGGTCAAGTGTGCGCCTAGCCCTTTTGTAACTAAGCTGGAACCTTTCTTCGTAGTCTTCTAAGGATTCATCCTGACCCATGGTCATCCTGAAAATTTCTTCTTTAGTATCCTTTGACTTATAGTAGTCTCGATATTTGTTGTTAAAATCTTATTGCATTTGAGCCCAAGTTGTGATGTTATCTTCAGGTAAACCCATGAACCAGAGCAATGTTGCATCCTTAAGGGTAGATGGAAACAATTTTTACTTTTTCTCATCATCTATATAGTCATTGGTTCGGCATATAACCGAAAACTCGAGTAGGAAAGTGTCGGGGTCCTATGTGGTCAGGCCATGGAAATGAGGTAGAGAAGAGGGGCTTATATTCTTCATCTTAGTGTCCCCATTGGTTTCCCTGATGGGGAAGGCACCCTCAACTCTCTCTATTCTCTCTGTCAATTCGGTTTTTAGCCATTGGTTCAGTAGGAATGGGTTCTTCTTCTTCTTCCCCTGTGGGTTCTTCAAATATGTCAGGTTCCTCACCTAAAGGTTCCTCCAGTTCAAAACCACAGAAGAAGAGAGAAGGTTGGCTGTTGGATGTAGTGGGGGTATTTGGCAAGAATTTCATTAAATTGTCCCTATTCCTACGAGGCATGAAAGGAAATATTTTTGGGTTGGTTTTTGTAAGATTTGTTTAAGTTGAAAAGTACTTTGCAGAAATGAAATTGTTGATTGAATGAAAAATCGCTAACAGAATGAAGAAGCTACTTGCTGAATTGAAATTCTACTTACAAAATGGAAAGGAAAGCAGATAATGAAAGATAAAAGAAAGGAAGATACTGGATTACTTTTGCAGAAGTAAAATAATGGCAGAAAATTGGAGACTAGAAATAGAAGAAAAGAAAGCAGTAATCACATTCTACTCAGACACCTCCCCGACAACGATGCCAAAAAGTGATGAGCGCCAATATTGCAGTAAGGATGTTACAACTCCTGGGCTACCAGATTTACTTATCAACCCAGGGTTCATACAAACTTGGAGGTGATAGTGCTATATGCACAAGTAAAAGTGAAAGTCCTTCCTGTTGTCACTGTTCATTTGGTGAGAGACCACAAGGGTTCAAAGCCAGACTTCTATAGAGTCAGAAGAAGCTTGATTCTTTGATGGAAGAAGATCAAATCTATTCTAAGAGAGCTACTATACTGTTGTAATGAAGAAAACAACATGTAATGCTAAATCACACCATATCCTAATTAACCATTTGAACAACTATGCTAAGTAGAATTGCTAAATCAACACTAACCTAATGTTGCTATCTAAGTTACAGAAGTAAAGAGCATCAAACCATACTAATGTGTAAGAAAGGAAACTAAACTAAAATTATTTTCACTTTTTTGGTTTTTTTGGTAAAATCAAGCATGCAATTTAATTGTTCTTGTGGATGTGACAGGTGGATGGAAGGTGGTCGAGAACGAACTCATTGTGTAAATATTTATTTATTAATACAGAAGTGCAATTTCTAAGTTTGTGTGGTGTGCATTGACTAATTGAATTATGAACGATGTGTGGATTAGAGTAATTTTACATAACAAAAGTACGCAAGGAATTCAAAGAGAATTCAAGAGAGAGGACAGTGCTCAGAGGAGTATTGCGATGATCAGACAATGTTGGAGCCTGATTGAATAACCAAATGAAAGCTGAGGAGTGGAAGCGTTTAAATAATACGCAGAACAAAGTTCGGGAAGGAGTCAAGTGGAAGAGCAATTGAAGCTAGAAATCCGTGAAAGGAAGAAGTAATGAAGCAGCAGTGCACAGGAACTGTTGGATCAGTCGGATCAACGAACAAGATGAACAGAAGATGAGCAGTGGAGATCTTATTGCAAGAGATTAATTTAATTAGATGGATGGATCACATTAAGTCAGGTGTCGGCAGAAGGGTGGAAAACATGTAGAATGATGGAGCGGTCTTGGTAGGTGGTAAGAAGTATCTCACACACCTTAAGAGCTGTAAGTGGTATTCCTAAATTTCATGCGATTAGCCTAAGTGGGTGACACATAGCACAAGAAAACCACTTTTATCGTGCACTCTCGATCGGATATCGATCGTGCAAGATTTCATGCGAGATTGCATGATAGTCGTTGGATCATGCAGGATTGATCAACGATGGAGATTGGCCATGCTAGTTGGTGAGCGGGTGACACGATAGCTGTTGGATCAAGTAAGATAGATCGATGGTGGAGATTGGCCAAGCTAGTTGGTGAGTGGGTGAAACGATAGACATTGGATCAAGTGAGATAGATTAAAAGTGGAGATTTGGAGCACCTAAATCCAAATGTTGAAATGAATATGTCAACTATGCGACACGTGGTTGGCGGTGGTTGGTCAGGTTGGTTATGGATCGGACGGTAAGGAAATCCACAAGTATAATCTAATTAAGATGTGATTTATTAGCTTTCGCATATATTATGCATGAAGAAAGTGCTAAGCGAGATGAGAATATGAGTGAGATCTTATTACAGAAAGAGAGTGATAGGAAAAGATGACAATGAAATGAACCAAGCACTGAATCAAGACAACAAACTCAAAAGCTCATGCAAGAACTAGAAATTTGTGTTTTTGGGGTTGGTGAAGGGTCTCTTCCTCAAGTCATCGTCCCGGAGGGAGGAGGTGAGGCCGAGACACCTATTGACAACCTTATGGGGATCGTTTTCTCCTTGCTAAGCTGCTAATTGAAAGAAGGCACAAATAGAAGCAAACTAAAGCACAACCAGTCTACTCTACATTGATGTAATGGAAATGCCGCTACTTAAGCAAATGAACAATTAAACCATGAACCTATGCTAGCATACATGTACAATAAAGAGGAGCCTTGAGTACTAGGGTTGGGTCCTAACCCAAGAGCTTCAGCCCTCTGAATTAACTCAGTGCTGGCTCAAAACGAAACTCATTCTTATTATCAAAACCATGGATTACATAAAAAAACTGTCACAAGTATTGCAGCTCGAAAATAGAGTAGAGTTTTACAATCAAAAATCTGAATCCTACTGAGGTCCTAGGTCTCTCTACTTATACATATGAAGTCTCAACAACTTCCTTAAAATTAGGGAGGCTTGGCTCCCTAACTCGAGATAAACTGGTGCTTTGACTTTCACTTGCTCGATTGCCTTCTAGTCCTCATGATTTGGTTGTTTGCACCCTGAGCTGATGGAAGAATATTTGAATGGGGGGTAGTAAATGAGGAGGATTTACCTCCTGTAATTCCTCTCCCTTGTCCCATTTGAGTTTTGACCAAGGTCTTTGCCAAAATTCCTTGCTTTTATCCTTTAATCCTGCATTAAATGCACATTAGACCAGAAAGAAAAATATCCAACTCTAACTCATCTCATAAACAAAATATAATCAAAAGTATGCAATGAGTTGTGAGAATAGTTGGTTTGACTAAGCTAGGAGGTGAATTAAGGCCCATATAATTACCCAATGATGAGGCTCATTAGTATTCAGGAGGTTTACCTTACATTCTACATGACTTCCTTAGTGATTCAACCAAGATTACAATTTATCACAAAATCAAATAATATTCACAATCGAATCCTAATGTCTCTAAAATGTAAAGACAAACAATTAGCACGTGCTAAAAAATCTAAGGATTCAACCATGAAAAAAAGCTTTACACAATGAAATCACTAGTTGGTAATGAAATCCAACATCCCAGAAATCAAAGTAAAAAGTTATGAGTGAGTGAAACTAGTTACACTGCGAACCTTCTTAATGAAGCAATCTAGTGCAAGTAACTTCACTTATGCCATCTTGAACGAAGATTACCCTAAAAAAATTCCAAGTGAGTCTAGTCAACATATGTTCTAGGTACAACAAGACCTTACCTTTGTCATCACCTCCGGTAAAATCCCTAGGATTATGGTCACAAAGGTTACCAACTACAACAATTCTACTTGGGGGGACAATTGCAGATCACACGTACACGTAAGGGAAATGTAACAAAGCTCAATCCCCTTGATATCTCCTCAACATTGTTAATTGTAGGTTTACTTTCAAGTGACCCTAAGTACCTTTTGACACCATTGTAATACATCTAAATCACTCTACCATAGCCAATGAAGTGGGTACGATCACTTCACCAAGTATGATATGATCTCGTGCTTGACTCTTTTGTAAGGGGAGCTTCCTAAAGGAAAATTGAAATAACTGGATTTATCTCCCTATCGCAAGATTCTAGTGTTTGTCTGCAGCTTTGGAAAGTTTACTCACTTCCCTATTCCAAATCCCTACAACTTAATCTATTGTAGGTGGAAAAGAGCCCTAAGAATAAAAATTTCTAGATTGACTTTAATTCACTTTTATTTTAATAGTTGTTGTTACACAAAGGTAATGGATGTGAAACTTGATGAAATAATGACTTGACACAATCCTAATGCAAATGAAAATGATGATATAAATCTTTTGTTTTAATGAAAATTTGTCTAAAGCAAGGAAAGAGGTTTTCACTTTTTCAACTGAAATATAAAGCAAACTTTAAACCCCATTATAACCCTTTTCCTAAAATGCAAATAACCAAATTCAAATCATCGGAATATTGAAAATGATTTCAAATTTTCACTTTGCCCAATAACACAAGTAAACAAGAAATCTCTCTTTTCATACAAGCACTCAGAAATTCTATGAAATGCAACAGGAAAGCAATAATGAATAAAAATATTTTTTCTTTAATGGAATGCTATGAATTTACTGGTAGCAAAATTACAATTCATGAACACTTCAATAGTAGAAAGAAGAAATGTTTTTTCATTTCGAAACAAGCACAAGAAGTATTTTTCCCAAAAAATAACTAATTTTGCAAATCATTGATTTTGACACACATCAAACTTTTACAAAAGAGCAAACTAGACTCATAACCTAATGTAATCGACAAAATAAAGATAGATCATTAAGACAACAAGACTAACAAACCTCTCTTTTGATAAATCGACCATTGACAGGATAAGAGCTTACCCTAATTTACAAAAAGAAGATAATAACAAACATAATTATTCATAACACTTTGCCAAGCTGATAATCATTCACAGGAGGTTCAAACAAGTGTGAAACTTTGGATTTCAAGAGGATAAAATTGAATTTTTCAAAATTTCTAGGCATGTGCACAAGCTCTCGAATAAACCAATCCGAATTCACTTTGTTGCTAAAAGAAATATGTGTATAAGTGTCCACTATGCCTAAAGTAAAAGTGTGCATAATGGGGAAATTCAAGAAAAAATAAAAATAAATCGAATCAAATCAAAATCCCAAATTTCTAAAATTTCTAGATGCTCTAAGAAGGCTTCTGAAGTTAGTTGAAAAGGTCAAACGAGGGAAACTATGGAGATTTAAATCATTCCCCAGTGAAGTCGCCAATTTTTTATGTGAACAAATCCCTGTTGCGGACAAGATAAATCTCCCTAGACTTCAAAGAACCCTAGTAACAAAGAAATAGGATTTGTTACCTTTCCCTAGACTTTGATTGAGTGAAATAAAATACAATGATAGAGGCCTCTTACTGATTTGATGAAATAATTGATGAAGTCCCTCAAAGTTTTCGACCATTCGCTCCTTAATGCTCTAGATGTCCTCTTGTTGCTCCTGAGAACTTCTCCATACTATCTTGAAAGAGATATGTAGAGACAAAGGCAAACAAGAGATCAAAGCATACCATATATAATCAAAGAGATAAATGGACTAATTAACCAATTATATATCATAAACTCATCAATATACAACCAAAATTCATGTATGTGATCAAGGAATCCTATAAATTAAATCAATGAAGATGTAATTGAGAAAGAACAAATGCTTTTATATTCATAAAACTAGAGAAAAGCCTTACAACCATATAGCCTTGTTGTTGCAAGTCCCTTCTACAATCTCCAACCCTCTCCCTTGCAAGAAAAGCCTTCCAACCTAAAATCAACAACATAAATCTACTTCCAACAATCCTCTCCCAATTCTCATATCTGTAGTGGCTTTATAGGACAAGAATGGGAAGTTATGGAACCATTCTCCAAGGGATGAGATCCACTATTAGTAGGATATAGGTTCCATAAAGGAGAGGTAATTACTCCATGATGGGAGTGATCAGTACTGAATAGGCACTCATTTGAAGCTTATTGGTTGGGATAGATGCTATCAACAATGCTTCTAGGCTTTACTTTTTATTTTTACATACTTCAGACCATGTTCGCAAGTCATAGTGGAAGACAGTGCGTAGTTATGTGCAAACAATAATGGCCTTCTCTGCGTATGCGCATAAATTAGCTAGGAAACTGTGAATATAGCCAAAATCAGGGTTTTGCACCATAGGATTTTGAAATTCCACTTTCTTTGGGATAATTTAGTTTCAAACTTTGCAGGGGAATGCTCCGAGACACATTTGTGGATAGCAAGAGATCCAAACTGCTGGTCATTTTCCTAATGCGACAAAATGACATGTAACACATTTCAACAAAAAAATATCTAATTCAACCTTTTCACTAGGTAAGCATGTGAAACTAACAAGTTCATTTATTTATGTCAACACCTAGGTATCATCAAACTTTGCTTAAAATAGCCATTATGTGCCAAATGGTCAATGTGGGGCATTGAAAGGATGGAGAACTTGAAGGTCCTCTTCAAACATTGGTTCGATGAAGGTCTATTTGTCGAAAACTGGTTTTGGCCAAATTTCTCTTCAAACCGTCTTGCCTTATGTTAAAATTGCTACGGCTTTAATTTTACAAAGAATTTCGAAGACCATAGAGGCTAGTAATCATTTTCCTTCCTCAAATGATACTTCTCTTCCCACTAGCCTATCTTTTAATTTTTGTTATGTCTAGTGGTATGCACATGTATACTTGATGAAAATCTTATAGTTGAGACCCTTTGGTTTTGAGCTTTAAGGCTCTACTTAATAGGCATTTACTCAATCAAAGACTCGATTGTTGACATATCTTAAACTTGGCTCCCTTGGTCTAATCTTAAGTGGCATATTATCTTGATGGATGTTGAAAATTCATCACAAAATGGGTACTGTCTTAATACTAATATATTGCACTCAATCACAGCCTCCTATGCCTTGGGCTTAGTAGCATATTAAAAATGAGAAAGTCTATGAATTTCCCTCATTACAAATCCACCAAGGGGGATAATGGCTTTGTTTCAAGTCATTGCTTGAATGCTAGTTGAATCAATTGTAATAAGTAGATTAAAAAAAAAATTGATTGTTCATGCTTCACAATATTGAAAAAACCACCTTCCAACTAAGAAAAGAAAAGGAAAAATTATTTTCTAGGTGTTAAGTATGGGTCTCCCCATTAATAAGAGATTGGAACATCCATTGTGTGAGCATGTTGAAACTTAAAACATTTATCTAGATTATATGGTTTCACTAAATCACCCTAGTCTTAAGTGAAATGGTTATATAACCATCTACTTGGTTCCGACACCTTGAAACTTATCTTATTGATTAATCTTTCCTTTTACAATCTTCTTGATTAATCTTTCCTTTTATAATGACAACCTCACATGCAGTAACGTGTCATTGCAAATAATAGTATAAACCCACAAGGCTGGACTTTAAAAGGAACATCTACAACTTCTAAAAAGTTGACATAAACACCATGCTACATGTGAACAGGTGAACGTATTTAAACAACCATGTGGATCCCTTTGGTCTCTAAGTCAAGCCCTATCTTGGATGACCATGACTGGCCTCTTTTAGGTGATATGGTTTATCTTTAATCTTTCCATGTTTGGGCATATACCCTTCGTTGTCAAGTTTTGTGAAAAAATCTATGTTGCCTGTGATGTTGCGTGACACCCCTTTATGACCTACTTTGCACATTCAAGAACGGCAAATCTTATTTCAATTGATAATGAAAGGATGCTTTCAATGTTGAAAAGAAGAAAAAGAAAGCAAAACAAAGAATCTGCAACCCTTATGTATCTCGTGTGTTGGGAGTCTGTGCGTTTACTTTAAGTTTACAAATGTTCCCTCATTTGTAAATCACAGAGATGGGGTTGCAATCTTTGGGCCGTAGTCGGCAATTCTGGAAACGACAACCTCCTTGACTGGGGCCTTTGTATATAAATAAGATCAGGAGACAGCGAATCCTTAGTGGTATATGCTTTTCAAACAAAACCATACTGTTGGGAAAGATCTTTGGGAAATAGGGTTTCGGCCATCATGTAAAAACCACGCATTTTGCATATACCTAGGCATTGTGAGGGGTTTAAATTTTATAGGGAGAGGATTGAGGGTTGAAGTTATTTTTGGAAGTTGAATTATGCTGAGGGTTTAAGTTGGATAAAGCTTCATACAATCTTGATGATAACATCGGATTATAATTTTAATGATAACATCTCATAAATAAATAGTAAAATGACTGACTAAAATCAACTCAATTCCCAAAAAAAATATACAAATAGGAGGAACACAGTTCCATTCATCATTGCCTCAAAATCCACACACGTTTCTATACCTTCCTGTAATATAAATTTGCATGCTCGCTTGAGCATGTAGTCCTGTCAGTTCACTTCATTCTCGTGATGGCCATTAACGGGATCTCTGTGTTTTGTCACCCATCAGTGCCGTCGCCATTAGAAAGGTACGCAGGGTGTTGTCATCCTGTGTGTCTTATCCATACATCTACCAACCAAATGAAGTTAATGGCTCATTGTGACTTTGCGAGGTAAATGTACAAAAAAGTAAGGATTTTATCTGTCAGTCAGCCGTCAGTGTCGTCGCCATTAGAAAGGTCTTGCGGGGTTTTCATCCTGCGTGCCTTATCCATATTGCGATCAACCTAGTGAATATATATCGCCCATGATGACTTTGCCACGGTAGAACAAATAATTTTATCTTTTCCCGGGGAATAAGACGGGAGTAGTGTACCACATACTAGATTTTCTTATTTCTTTTAAATTTTGATTTGAATGAATTTTGGGATTTTCCAATTTTTGATGAATCAAATGGTAAAGTTTTGGATTTCCAAGTTTTGATGATTCAAATTGTGACTTTTAGTGCTTTTTTGTCTTGTAGTTTATTCAAGTGTGAACTATTTCAAGTGTGAACTAGTTTTTAATTTCAAGTGTGAACTAGTTTTTAATTTCAATTGTGAACTAGTTTTTAATGGGAATTTAAGTCATCACAATAATTTATGACTTTATAATTGAATTTTTTTGGTGTGTTTATGATATTTTGAACTAATAATTTTCACACAAAAGCACAATCTCCCATTGCAGTGATCAGATTTCAAACCAATAATCTTAATGCAAAGAAATCTCATATCTTCAATTGTTCTGCATATGATGAATGTAATATACAAATGTGAATAGAAATTAAAAGGTTTTATAAATTTGGATTTTTTCGTTTTTATTTTTATTTTTTATAATTTAATTTTGATTATAATATATTATTTAAAAATGTTTAATATTAAATTTTATTTTGTTTACAAAATATTAACTCAATAAAAAAATTAAAATATAAAGATTGGGTTGTTTTCATAAATAATATATTATTAAAATATTATTTATATATATCATGGTGTATTGGTATTTGCCTAAGGCCTAAAATCAAACCTAGTAGCTGCCACTATAACACTAATAGTATATCCAATAGCCTGTAAGTCAAATATAGTAGGAATTTCTGACTTAACATAGCAAGACCCCACTAGGATGGGTGGGGGAGAATGGGAGAAGATGTCCCCATGTGGGATTTGAAACCGGGTGGAATATATATCATTTTGTTGAACATGGAAGGGGGGAGTAGATGTCCCTCATGGTATTTGGAACCGGGTGGGATGTATATCATTTTGTTGAACATGGTAAATATTACACTTTTCCTCTATTCAAGACACATGCAATAGCTTTTGATACAATATTATACTTCCTATTACCATTACAACTACAATGCTATATGGTCATGCTATATGGTCTCATAGTTGTGATTCTCATACATTATTCATGTGGCTTTTCATACCATATATATGCATTCATCTTGTACCAAAAGAACTTTCCACACCCCAATATAAGGGAGATCTATAATTCCTTCTTGCTTAACATGGAGTTCACATGGGACAAGAAGTATTTCAATGCCAGATATTCTATATTAGGTTTTCTCATTTCCTTGTAATATCTTAATTTTCTTTTATCCTATAATTATTTATCTCAACATGAATTCTTCTTAAAGTTAGATGCAATAATTCTTTTAATACTATTGTTATTCTACAAAATGACTTCTTCAAGTATTTCGTAATGATGTAGCCAAGACTTGGAATCTTTGTGCCATCCTCGCTTTAGTGACTAATGGTTTTGGCTAGAGTTTGAAGCAATATTGGACAACTTGTTGGCATCGATGTTGTTTATCTTATTCTTGTACATGAAGTACCTAATCATAATTGTGCTCTATACAAGGGAAAATTTTACTTCTACAAGGAGGATAAGGTTGGGTATATTTCCACAAATTTTGAGATTATAAGTTATAAAAAAAAAATTAATTTACTTTATACTTCTTCAAGATTGTTTATAGATATTGCATCCTCAAAACTCGCATCCATGTAAGATAGGAGGAGTGACAAGAGTCTAAAAATGAGTTTTCCTTATCCCAATGCTAAACAAATGTTAATTTACACATGTTTCCAAGCCCATAATAAGCTTCCCATCCTCCACTTGTAATTTTCTTAATGTTATAGTTTCCATTGAGCTTGTGATGATTATTGATTCCAAGGTACATATATGAACGAATTTCCTCAAATCTATTGTTATCATATAAGAAAACGTCATAGGTGATGTTTTAAGATTTCATTATCATAACATTCATTTTGTCAACGTTCATAGTCATACCCATACTAGAATAGAAGTCCAAGAGGTTTCTTGGATGCATACCAAGGTTGCAGGAGATCCTACCCATAAGAACAATATCATTGGCGCAGAGAAGAAGGGTGATGACTATACCAATGAGAATTGAGTTGACAAAACCTACATCTTCCAAAAAATATTCTAACTTGTCAATCTATATGCCAAAAGGGTAGGGAATTAGGGACAACCCTACTTGAATCCTATATTACATTTAATATCTTCCAACTAGCACTCGATGTCCCTATACTTGGAAACAGTGTTTTCACAGTGCCTTATCACTACAACTCTCATCTCAAAAGGATTTTTTAGCTCCTCTAACATGGCCATTGCATCAAAAGCTTGTATAAAATCAACAAAAGAAGAAAAGGAATTGACTTTGTTATTGAAACACTTCTTTAAAATCACCAAAGTGTACTAATATGGTCCATAATTGAATAATATCCTCTAAAATCGATTTAATATTTAGCTTTTTTCTGTGACTTTCTAGCCATATTTTGATTTTTGTTTTCCAAAATACTTTTATATAGCTCAATGAGAATATGCCTGTGGTATAATGGTCCTACAATTAGAAGGATTTCCTTTATGCTCAAGTTTAAAAATATGAACAATGAGGCCTTGAGTCCATGGCCTTGGGAAGATTTGTTTGATTGATATGTTGAAGAACTCGTGTATATAGGGGATGACGATAGGCCCCCCAATTTATTTTAGCTTGGTAGCTATTGATGTCCTTTGCTTTCTTCTTTTCAAGTACTTTTATTTTTCTATGGAAAAAATCCATCCTCTTTAGAGATGTTTTGAATGTTTCCCATGAAAATATGGAATTCATCACGAATTTTAAGGAAGGAATTAAGTCACTTAGGGGAATCATATTATTTTCTTTAGTTTTATGAGTCGAATTTTCCTTCAAAATTTCTTAGAATCTAGCTTGAAGACAGGGGTATTTTTTTTTTATATTTTTTCTTCCTTTTAATTAGGGTTTTCTATGTATATATTTAAGACTCATTGGGAGCAACTTGAACATATCTTCTCACAAGTTTACACTTACTAACGTACCAAGGATTCATTGTACCATTTTTTTCCTTTTATGTAGCACTTTGATAAAGAATGTGTTAATGGAAGTAGGGAGGGCTATTGTAAAATTTGGATTAAGGTTTTTAATATTGCTCTTATATGATAGGAATTTTAACATACTAAGTTATTTAAAAAATGATCAATGATCAATTGTCTTTGGTTATAAATGTTCTCTTTAGTGGATACTTTGGCATAGAAATGTTTTTAATTAAGATTAAAGCTCTATGGTTAGATTCAAGTTCATGGTCATTTAGAATATCACAATTTAATAATTGGCTATAAAATGAAATCAAATGTTACATAATCTATGACATTGCAACCTAGCCCACAAATACAAGTAATTTGGTTAAATTTCAATCAATACATTAAACCATTGCAAATTGTTAAATTTTGAGAACTTATTTTATTTATTAGCTCAATATAAAATAAATTCTCAGTTAGGTGATTAAAATATCCTTTGTGTTTGTTTGTTAAAGCAAGGTCGTCATCTAGCTATCCAAAACTAGTTGTGAAAAACCAACTGGACTAGCCCAATGGATATATCAAAAATATAGAAACAAAGACAACAGTTGGAGCAAATCATTACAATATCCTTTCTATTTGTTTGTTAAAGTAAGCTCATCATATAGCTATAGAGGATGAGGGTTGGAATCATTGCATAAAAGGATAAATTGATAAGTTGTAGATATAAAATTAAAGTATCTTAGAAAGGATACTCCCTTCATTTATGAAACTATAAATATCTTATTCTAAGATTCTATAGAATCAATTCTCATCTATGTTGATTTTTGAGTATCTTGGGAGGTACTCCAAGCCCTAGGGTTTGGGCTTTGGAGGGTGGAGCACCAAAAAATTCATTTGTGGGCTTGGAACCTAAGGTTGGGTTTTTGCACACATCGATGTTTGGGCCAAAACCATGGAGCATTTTGGACATGTGATGGATGGAGATGATAGAGGGCATTGCGGATATTAGTCCAACGCAATAAAAATCGTCAAATTCCAAGTTGTATATGATGATATATGAATTTTTTGAAGGTAATGGTGGGCTTTTGGATAGTCAAGTCATGTAGGCTTCAAGTATCCTTGTCCAAAAGACATGTCTCTTCAAGGATGATCCGGATTTAAACAGGAACGCAACAAATTACAGAGATAATCATATACACAAATATGCAACGGAAATAATACTTCATTTCATTAATGGAAAATACTGAAATATGCTTACAATCAGAAATGGAAATAAACCAGCTAGGGCGATGGTAGCTTATCTCTGAGAAGAGATGTGGTGCTACATGCCTCTGAACTGTTCTGAACTGTGTTACAATGAGGCTCGAAGGCCTATTTATTGTTGAGAAACAATGGAAAACCCTTCACATTCCAAAACCGACCCTTAGAAGATGAAACGCCAAATTGTGGGCCCCGTTTTGGGTAAATTGGTACATCAATTTCCCGGGGTCGTAACTTTGGCATACGATCTCCGTTTGACGCGTACAATAGCTCATTAGAAAGATCTATTCGAGAACTATCATTGGTGGAACGGCAACACCGGTCCATGTTCCATGGACCCGTGTTGCCATCCCAAAAAACGTCGTTTAGGGCCTCAAAACGGCTCCGGAAGTTCAGGACCCGAAAAACTGCTAAAAATAGTAAGTTGTGCTACAATTAAGGAAACTGAAAATGCTGAGAAAGACAATGGTGGGGGTCCAGGTGGACTTGGCAGGTGGCCACCACCTGGATCAAAGGAATTCGTGGAGCCCTTCTAATTTGTATAAAAAGGTGAATGGAGTCATTTCTCATCATCCAAGTGCAACAACTTGTGGGGAAAACACCTTCCAAGATAGCCACAACTCAAAGAGAGAAGTTTGAATCCATAAGGAGGAGAATTGAAGTCTATTTTATGGGTTTGGTAGGGAGGAGGAGTAGCAAAAGGAAATATGAGTAGGTTTGGGCTTATTTGGTACAATTTTGAGGTTAGTTTCTAACTATTTTTCTAGTATGCAGGTCTTGTGGTTGTTACATAGGAATCACAAGCCAATTCTATGCTTGTTGGAAGGGTCGTAAGGTTTATTTCTCATTGCAAAGGAATTGGAATGGGAAACGTGGACAAGGAGAAAAGAAAAGAAGGGAAACCACAATGATGTTGAGGACTATTGTAGTGGTTAGTCGGGGCTAATAGGGTCTACATTGATTCCCTCACCAAATTTTAGGACTACAAAAATGCACCAACTCATGTGAAGGTATGTTTTAATGCGAGATTGTTGGTCCTAGTTTGGACAATTGGATGATATAGTTGCATCTTGTGGAATCCAAGTGGATTGGGCTTGACTTGGTGGTTAGAATCCTTTCCTAGGAGAAGATTTAACAATGGATATTGGTTATTGCATTGGGTGTCATTGGATTGGTGGAGGGCAGTGCATTGGCAGCCCAACCCTTGATAAGAAGTCATAAAGAGAGCCTAACAGCTGAAGTTTGGGTAAAGTTGTTGGACCCTAATGTGTAATACATTGATGGACTAATGGACTGCTAGATTGGAAAATTGGAGCTCACGTATTGGACAACTTACAAGAGGAGATTGGATCAGCCTGTGTTCATTGAAGCAGCGGTGACTTGCAACAGTGATAGGTGGAAGCACCCATGGAGTCTCTATGTGTTGTCTCTTGATGGACTAAGGGGAAGCTAGAGAGCAGAATGGACGCAAAGGACTAGTAGGATGAGATACAACATAGATGTTTTGATTGTGCAATAGAGCAGTAAGAATGCCATTGTATCTTGTATTCTTGTACTTGTGGAAAATTGAGGGCCATTATCTGTAGTGAGGGAGCCCTAGACTGTTGTATTACTTAGTTGGTTTAATATAACAAATATTGGGTTGTTCTACATATTTGTATAATAATTTGTAAAACATTGTTTATAATTGTGCATGTGTGATTTACTGCTATTTACATTCCATTATGCGAAGTAGCTTTGTTAAGATTCATATTTTGGTAGCGTCAATGATTTTAATATTTTATCCCAGAACTAGGGTCGTGGAAATTCAACATTGTATCAGATCATGTCTGAGCTACTTTTAAGGATCGTGAATGAGAGGGTGCACAACAAAGTACAACTTAGGAGGGAGTTAGTCACATTGTAGGTGACGGGTTCACTATAACGTTGAAGTTACATGCTAGTTTCCATTATGAGGATAGGTTGGAGGGGTTGTCCAACTATAGTCCATGGAAGGAAAGGATCAAGTTGGTCTTGCAGGTCAACATGATTTGGGAGTTCACCCAAAAAGTCATCAAGAAGAAATTGTACAAAAGGAGTTGGAAGTGTACGAGGCTTTACATACGAGGGTGAGTTTGATCATCCTAGATGGTGTGAAGGATTCCCTAATACCTCATTTGTCTGAGAAGTGTAAATTTCAACCCTATATAGAAATTACCTGCAAATAACCTCTTAAAAATATAAAATATACAATGACAAGAAACATAAAGAAAATACATAGATATTTTCCTGTAGATCCCAAAACCAGGACTATTAGATTGATTTTTCATTATGTTCCTTTCAATGTTAAAATACACACACACACACACTCACACACTCATATATATATATTATATATATATTATATATATATATATATTATATATATATATATATATATATATATATATAATTATATATATAATATATATATTATATATAGATATATATATATATACATGTCGAAGAATTCATAAATCCCAATCCATTAACCCTGGATTAGAACATAATCATAGTTCCCTTGACCAGATCTACAAAATACCATGGGAATAAAACCACCATGCCCAAAACCTTGTGTGAAACCCATGCAAAAAAGCATAGATAGGTCCACCCTCCTAATATAAGATTAAAAAAAAGATCTTGAGGCATTTCCATAGACATTGTCTAGGGGGGCTGCAACCCCCCTCTGACCCACCTGTTGTACCTAGAGTAATGAACAAGGGGGTCAATTGCCCTCCCTGTGAACCCTCGATCATGCGACTAGTCGTGCAAAGAATATAACACACACCCAAAATTCTCCCACTTGTTGTTTTCTTTTCTACACAGGGGGTCACAAGAGAGCTTATTCATTGGTCCATCCTTGCAATGACCATTGTTTCTCTACACCAAGAAAAATTCTTAGTGCTCACAGACTTCGTCAATGCATCTACAACATTCTTCAAAGTGTCCACCTTTACCAACAACACCTATTGGTCCTCAACGATGTTCCTCACAAAGTGATACTGAACATCGTGCTCTATCTTTGAATGATAAGCAGGGTTCTTCGCCAAGAAAATTGCACTTTGGTTGTCACAGTCTATCCTTATAGCTCGTTGTACTAACCCCATACTTGAACATAATCTACACAACCAATCTACTTCCTTGCGTGCATGACTGGCTACCATGTATTCTTCCTTTGTACTTGAAAGTGCCACTGTAGACTATCTCTTGCTCATCCAATTGACTGAACCTCCAAAAAGGTTAAACACATACCCACTTGTAGATCTTTGTTGATCCAAATATCCAACCCATTCTACATCAACAAAGCCACAAATGTCTTAAACTTTATCGAATCCTAGTCATTCTTAGTACCACAGAGCATTATTACAAGTGCCACGCAAATACCTAAAAATCGCTTCACTATTGTTTAATGCTCCTTCCCTAGTTTTGACATGAACCTAATTATTACTCCCACTACATGTGCAATATCTGGTCTAGTACAAACCATTCTATACATCTTTCTATCGAATACACTTACGTATGGAACATGGGGCACATCCTCTTCCTCTTCTTGTGTCTTGGGACATTATTCAATAGATAAATTTACACCTATAAGAATAGGAACCTTCACCAGTTTACTATCCTGAATATTAAACCTTGGCGGTATTGTCTCGACTTACTTCTTATGGTTTAACTAGAGCTTCTTGTTTTCCTAATCTCATTTAATTTCCATGCCCAAAATATATTCTGTAGCAACAATATCCTTCATTTTGAATTTGGAGGATAATTGGGTCTTAAAATCCTTAATAATTTATTTGTCATTTCCAATCAAAAACATATCATCCACATACAAGACTAGATAAATAACACGGTCACCAATTAATTTAAAATACACAAAGAGATCCTCTTTGCTTCTAGTGAAGCCAAGTCACTGTATAAATGTATCAAATTTATGATACCACATCCTTGGTGACTATTTTAACACATACAAAGATGTTTTTAACCTGCATACCAATTATTTGTTTCCGTTCACCGCAAAGCCTTCAGGTTGCTTCATTTATATCTCTTCTTCTACATCCCCATGAAGAAATTTTGTCTTCACATCCATATGTTATACCTTGAAATCAAAAGCAACAACAATAGATAAAAGTAATATAATAGAAGCTACCTTGGCAACAGGAAAAAATATCACAAAAATCAATTCCTGACACTTATGAATAACAATTTGCTACCAATCGAGCTTTGTATTTCTCCACCTTGCCTTTTGCATTAATATTTTTCTTAAACACCCATTTTCTTCCAATGGGTTTCCTTCCAGCCCATAACTCCACCATATCCCAAGACTCACTTTTGTCCAAATATTCCATTTCCTCAACCATGGTATCTTTCTAGAGTTTTCCATCCTATGAATTTATTCCCTCGCTAACAGTTCTGGGATCATCATCAGTAATAGATAAAGAAAAATTTGAACAAAAAATAGTTGGACTATAACTTTTTGGCTTCCTTCTTTCTCGAACTGATCTTCTCACAGCTGGAGTTTGTGTCTCTTCATCTTCTGATTCTTGTTCTATGGTAGAGTCTGATTCTTCATCCTTTAGCTCAAACTCTATCTTCTCAGGTTCCTTTAGTATAACTTCATGTTTAATAACATATTTCACCTCTCTAAAAGCCACATCTCGGTTGTACACAACCTTCGTTGTTTCTAGGTTCCAAATCTTATAACCTTTTACACCATCCTTATACCCAATAAAGATGCACCTTTTAGATTTACTATCTAACTTGGTTCTTTTCTCCTTTGGAACATGTACATTTGCATTAGAGCCAAATACCCTCAGATGTGAAAGAGAGGGTTTCTTACAAGTCCATACGTCATGTGGATTATTATCCTCCAACATTGATGAGGGTGACCTCTTAACCAGGTAACATGCAATCTCCACTACCTCTACCCAGAATTCATGTCCTAACCTGGCACCACTGAGCTTGCTTCCTTCCTTTTCCATCAATGTCATGTTCATGCTTTCTAGAAATATATTTTGTTTAGGTATGTATGGAGTAGTATTCTTCCATTCTATTCTACATTTCTTACAAAAATCTTCAAATTCCTTCTTGCAGAAATCTCCACCACTATTCGTCCTCAGTGCCTTTATCTTCTTCTCTGACTAGTTTTCCACCAAAGCCTTAAATTATTTAAACCTACCAAAGAGTTCAGATTTGTTCCTGAGGAAATATATCCATATATTTATTGAGAAGTCATCTATAAATGATACATCATATATAGACTTACCCAGTGATGGAACTGACACAGGTCCAAACACATCACTGTACACAAGCTCTAATATCCCTTTCTCCCTCTTAGCACTAGAGGGGAAACTCACCTGATTCTACTTCCCATATACACAATGTTCATAAAAATCAAAATCGAGAGAGAAATTAGACATACCTTCTACTATACAATTACCATGAAGTATTTGAAGTCCCTTCTCTCTAACATGTCCAAGCCTTTGATGCCATAGCATGGTCGTTTCTTCAGAGACCACTAGATTTTTTTCTCCACTTTCATGATCCAAAATGGATCTTATACAGCCCTTTTAAAAGTATTCAAATATGTTAAAACCACAGAAAATAGCATCAGGGTTAAATCACAGCAATAAATCATTGATATCGCATCAGAGAAAGCCAAGCAGTGTTAACGGGCCTTAGCCTTAAGAAAAATGTGATAGCGATACAAGAGAAACAATGTGAACCGTTGATCAAGCATGCAGATCAATGATCTAGATCAACTATCAATATCACATTGCATGGAACCAAAGGGAGGACTTAACACATGATGGCATGCTTAAGTGATATGAAATGGCCGCTTTATCGCATCGCCATGAACCAAGGGAGAAGAATCGGGACCCATAACTTAAAGACTCATGATGAGTGCTTCCATCGTAGTTGTCAGATGGGTGAAAGAGATCAATGAAGGAGATTACATCATAGATCCCTAAATGGAGGACTTAACACAGGCGGACATAATGGATTTATTAATAAAACAACAAACTTTTTTGAGTTTCATGGTAAACGATATATCGGGAAAGCTTCAGGTAGTAAGTGGTATTGGAGAGGCTCTACTCAATTCCATACACTGGCTGACACATAGCACACTGTAGGAGAGAGAAAATTTCTTTATCGGGCGAGTAGTCTCCATGCAAGTAGGCCACTCGAAATGGCCATCAGCCATTGGATTAGCGATCACAGATCGGACGGTGAAGAAGGCACGAGCTGGTTGGAGGATCGGGTTGGATGCGAACCGTTGGATTGAAGGAAGATCAACAGTGGGTTTGTGATCACGATCAAGGCAGACCTGAGAGGATTATAGATGTAGCACTATAAAATTTTAAATCCAACTTTGGCGTTTTTGTCGGATTTTCTATGTTTTTTGTGTATTTCCTTTGGGAACTAAAATTACGTTCTTTTGAGGATTTGTGCTAGGGGAAGGCCAAATGGTTGGTTCCACCCGTGCCTGCCAGTCTTTCCATCTATTACTTGACTTGTGCCCCAATGCCTTAAGCATCTTACAATGATTGTTTAAATGCTTAGCAGGGAGATGAAGGGACGGTGTCGGAAGCCAGAAAGCCCGAACAGGGAAATGAACAGCCAAGCACTGTTAAGCTTAAAAATCCATCCCATAATAGAATAGAAAAAAAACTCAGAGTTTAAAGGAATAGGAGAGACAAAGAGTCAAAGAAAACTCACAGCTAGGAATAGTTGATTAGAGGCACTAAGAGGGAGATTCTGTGCACTCTTTAGACACGAGGTTTTCGAGTGAAATCCTTGTGTAATATCACTGTTGTTGTTGTTGTTGACACTGAAAGCTAGACCAGGAGATGTAGCCAGGGGGTCTGGTGAACTCCATTATTATTTTGACTAAGTTGATGTGTGTGTATTATGTTTTAAAGCTATTCCTTATCTATATTATTCGTAATCTTTTTGATCCATTACACTAAATAATATAGGAATTCCTGCACATGAGTCTATAATACCTTTTCTTCTTGATTTAGTATCCATTTTGAATCAAGTGGTATCATATCCATAGGTTTTGTTAAGGTTAGACGAGCTTGTGTTGGATTTTGAATGCTAACTAGATTAAAGCTCAAACTAGGAGAAGGAGAACTTGTTGAGGCTGTTTTAAAGATTGGAAGAGTCTATTCTCAGAGGAGAATAGCATAAGAAGCTTCACTGGGATCAGAATCTTAGTTTATAGAGAGTTTTAAGACACTCCAAACCATGGTGGAAGAAATGTATCTAGAATTTAAGAAGGGTCGAGGTGGAAGAACTTCAACACCTAAACCAAACAAAGGAGCAAAGTAACCTTTTCTAGTTTCCCCTCCAAAAGGGAAAGGAAAAGGAGGAGTGACTCCTCCACCATCTCCTCCATCATCATCCTCGTCATCATCATCTTTTATCACTTCTAAGAAGAAGAAGAAAACTTCCTTAATAAAATTAAATGTGAAGTTTGATTTGCAAATTTATGATGGAGAACTCAATGCAGAAAAGCTAGATAATTGGATAAGACAAATTGATGTATATTGCAGTGATCCGAATGGAAAATGGCCCCTTGTATTGGTTATCTATGGTACTCATCCACCCATATTATTCATTGACCCATGGAATTTACCCATGGTATTGTAAATGGCATCCGCCCGTGGTATTGTAAAATCCACTCATGGTATTCATTCACCCATGGAATTGACCCATGGTATTGTAAATGGCATTTTCCCGTGGTATTGTAAAATCCACCCATGGTATTCATTCACCCATGGAATTGACCCATGGTATTGTAACTAGAAAAATACTATAAGTAACAAGTCACATTTTGTAAAAGGACAGATTATCCGCCACAATGTAGCCTTTACAGTTCATAGGCATGTAGCTGCCACATCTCTTCTCAAGATAAGCTACCATTGCCCTAGCTAGTTTATTTCCACTTGGGTTTTAATAAAAAGTTTCTTTGTGGTTTTGTTTATTGGGCATTCTCCTTATTTTTCTTATGGCAATTCAAGTTTTCAGATCTTGGGGGTCTCTCCTCCCAAGATCCATTTCAATCTTTTAGATCTTGGGGGCATCCTCCCAAGATCCGGATCAACAAAATATTTGATTATGATCCAGATGTCGTCGGAGAGTAGCAAACAACACCATGCCAATATTCAGTTATTATTGATTAAGCATGACCAGGTTTTTCTGAGAGATTCCCCAAGTGAGACCTATTAACAAGGGTTTTGAGCACATCATAGAGATAGAGGATGGGGCCAAACCAATGATCACCACACCTTATAGGCATCCAAGTAAATTCAAAGATGAGATAGAAATGGCCATCAAAGAATTTCTAGCCATGGGCCACATTAGACTTAGCTCGAGTCCATTTGCCTCATCATTATTTTTGGTAAAGAAAAAGGATGGTACATGGAGGATATGCCTTGACTACTAAGCCCTAAACAAGAATACCATCAAAAAATGTACCTCATTCCTAGGATTGATGAGTTGCATGGAGTAGTGTATTTCTCAAAGCTTGACCTTCGATCTAGTTATCAAATCCATTAGAGAAATTTTGAAGTATAAAATGGACCTCGTAATGAATATTATAAAAATAATAGAGGAAATAATAAAATAAGATTAGATTACCTCACCAATTTTTGGAAGGAAAAAACAACTACTTTTTCAACTCATATATTCAACTTATTTCCCCGCGATTTTACTCAAATTTTGAGCAAGAGCACTTGTTATATAAGGAATTTAATTCCGCATCCAAGGAGTGCCCATGTTGCATACTTTTGATGGACCCTACTACACAAAAATTGTGAAATACATAAAAAAAACATGATTGCAATCATTGTTTTTCAGGTATTTCACATTTTTCGTGTAGTAGGGTCCATCGAAAGTATGCAACATCGCTACTCCTTGTATGAAAAATTAAATTACGCATCCAACGAGTGCTCCTGCTCGAAATTTGAGTAAAATCAGAAGGAAATAAATTGAAAAAGTAGTTTTTTATATCTTTTTACCTTCGTACTCCAAAAATAGTAAATCATACCCCCATGGTTGACATCATCATATTGAATCCTATTCGTTCTTATAAAGTTGATTTTTGTCGTATATTTTTTTTTTAAGGCCCATTTTCTACCTCAAAATTTCTCTAATGTGTGTCTGAGAGCAAGATATGCATAAGACAACGTGCAGGTGCCACTATGGGAATTTTGAGTTCTTGGACATGCCATTTGGATTGACCAATGAACCGACCACTTTTCATTCATGTATAAATCACATCTTCAAAAAATAGTTGAGGAAGTTCTTATTGTTATTCTTTGATGACCTCGTATAGAACAAAATGTGGAAGGAGCACATGGGATATTTGGATGATATTTTGGGTATTGTGAAGGAGCAGTCACTTTCTAAGGTATCAAACTATAAGTTCAGGATGACCAAGATCCTTAATTTGGGCCATGTGACTAGTGCACAAGGAGTAGAGGTACATTAAGAGAAAATATAAGCCATATTGTATTAGCAGAAACCTGGGAACCTTATCGATTTGTGAGGATTCTTTGGGATTTATGGCTATTATAGGTGGGTCGTCTAGGGATTCTCTCAATTAGGAACACCAATGATAGACTTGATGAAGAAGGGGGAATTTATCTGGATAGAAGAGTCTAAAAGGGAATTTAACAAGATCAAAGAGGTATGGGTTCATGCTCGGTGTTGGCACTTGCTAACTTTAGCCATCCCTTCATATTGGAGTGTGATGCTTCAAGTAAGGGGATATGAATTATGTTGATGTAGAATAAACAATCAATAGCCTTTGAGAGATATAAACTCAAGGATCCATAGAAACTCTATTCCATCTATAACAAACAGATGTTCGTCATTATGCATGCTTTGACGCAATTCTAACAGTACATAGTAGGGAGCAAGATTGTGGTCAAAACAAATCACAACATAAAAAGGACTTGAATGAAAGGAAACATAAATGGGTAAGTAAGATTCGGGGCTATGATTTTGATATTGACTATGGGAAAGTAAAAAAAAAAAAAATGGTTGATACACTTTCCAGGAAACCAGTCACGTGTTCTTTCATGGAGATTGTTACCACTCAAACTATGAGGGGTCATAAGAGGGGATCCTATAGACAAACTATTAGGTCAACTGGAAAAAATGGAGCGATATCCCACTCTCACTTTAGCTAAATCTCCCTTCTCTTTACAGACTTTCACTGATGGGAGGAGTCTCAATATGAAAGGAATTATGAGGGTAGATAGATCAATCATAGGATGCAGAGTGATTCCTAAATCCTATTCACAAGAGAGGCTCATATAATTGGCTTACCTTCTTTGGAAGCAAGGTGATTGGATCTCTAAGAAGGGTTGAGGGGATACCTAGACCTAGGTTTGGAGAAAATCCCTTAACAAGAGGAATCCTAGACCTAAGAATCCGAAAGGAGAAATGGTTTCTATGTAATCCTTGTGGAGTTTAGATCACAAAGTTGTGGGTCCATAAAGAAACCAAGTGGACCTAAACTAGGTCAATGGTAATAGATGGACTTGACTAGGTTAGGGAGAAAAATAGGATCAAAGGAGGAATTTTCTCTTGGAATTTAAGTGAAATGATCCAAATGAAGACACTAACCCAAAGAAACATAGGGATAAGAACGGTCTTCAAGTTAGGGCTTGTAATATCTTGGGATTCCACTATCGGATTGAGCTAAAAATTGGAGGACCTCTCAAGAAGACACCAACGCAATTCTAGACCAATTTTCAATGGTTTTTTATGGCTGTAAATTATTTCGTACAATGCCCTAGAAAGCCTTCTAGGGTTAGGCCTAGAGTTGGAAGAGAGGAAAAAAAGAAGGGATATTTTTATCACCAAAGGAATATGACGATTAATTCCTTGCTTCTTGGGCCAAATGGAGACAATATACACCTAGATCAAGAATTTTCACATGCTAAGGAGCCCTATATAACTTTTGTTGGCCCTTTCAAGTGCAGCAACTAGGCCATCTAGGGATTTACACTTCGCTTTCAAAGGGGAGGAATTTTCAAGGCTTGTTAACCTTCTAGGGTGCCTCTATGAAAATTTTATCTCTCTCTATCTCTCTCTCTCTCTCTCTATCTCTATGGACAACACCTGGAATATATCAATTATTCAAGACTTAAGAAGAATTTTTCATTATTTAGGACCCATACAAGAACAATGATAAAATTTCATGTATTAGACAAGTAAGAAAGACAATATAGCATTAAATTTCACATACAAAAGAGACGAGTATTTGCATTCATCATCTTTGCATGGAAAGAAGCTCCAAAGAAGATAGTGAAAATCCAAACATCATAGTGCATCAAGAAACTCCAAAATTTCATACAAGAGAGCAAGTGAAAAAATATCAAGGCATACTAATCTAATCCAAGTGATGATTGTAACAGCCCTGGTAAAAATTCCATGTAACAAAAGTTAAAAACAATAACCACGGATGATGTGATACTTATTCCAAGATGAATGTTGGCCAAGACATCCTAGGGGGTGTTCATTTTGTTGTTTATGGCTAAGGAAATGGCTAAGTCTTTGGAAAGGCAAAATGGAATTTTTGGCACATTTACTTATGAAAATAATGGAAATTAGGAGAAAAAAGAGGTGAAAGGTCACAAGTTTCATGTGAGGAGGAAAATGAAGGAAAAGAATGGAAAATGAAGAAAATAGAGGTCTCGTCCATAAAAAGGCTTCTGAGGTTTAGTTGGTAACCTTTTGTTGATTCAGTGTTGGAGCTCTCTCTCTCATTATTATCTCTCTCATACTCTTGGACACTTAGAGTTTTCTTAGAGAACTCTTGGAGGGTGTGGCATACTTGGATTTTTCGAGCAAGAAAGAAAATGAAAAGAAATAGAGTGCAAGAAGGCATCAAGATCAACAGCTACATCATATTTTCTTGCAGGTACCGAGTTGCATGTATGTTTCCTTTGCTAGTTTTTGAATGCGTGGCACATGCATGTGGTTCCTTGGTTGTGATATGTCATTGGCATGGAATATTGCATGGATTAATAGAGGATTTCGTAGCCTTTCCATTTCTCAGATAGCCATAGTGATTGTGGGTTTTTTTTCATTGTTTTGTTTTTGGTTGGCTCTCAGGTTTCCGTAGCTTGGGTTAAGTTATTAGTTCCTGGAAGCCTTGGAAAAATGCTTTGGAAGCCCTGTAACAGCTTGGGTTGAGTTACTAGTTCTAGAAGCCTTGGTTGAAAAATTTCTCTAGAATCCCTTGGTGGGTTGAGTTACTAGTCTTGGAAGCCTTGGTTGGATAAACACTCTGGAAGCCCGACAGAAGTTGTGGGTTGAGTTACTAGTCCTGGAAGCCTTGGTTGGAACAAGCACTCTCGAAGCCCTGGAAGGGTTGGATGGAGACCAATCTGATGATGGTTTTGTGATGTCTAGCCATGAGGTGGAATCATTGTTTGATGGGTTGAGTTGGTTGGCCTCTATAAGCCCTTAATTATTTTTGATTGATGTGTTCTATGAGATCCCACATTCATGCTTGGAATATGGCACAAGGGTGAATGGCTGAAGAGATATTTGGCTCAGACATTCTACGCTTGGGTGGAATGTGGAATTTTGATGGATTATATGTAGTCTATATCACTGTACTTTCATGAGTATTTTTGGTTGCTATTATGCTGGTTATGTCTATGTTTTATGACAATAGCCATGTGTGTCTCTCATCATGTTTGTACTTGTGATTGAATGATCAATGTATCTATGACCTAATGGATGGAATGGTAGTTTATGCATTGAGGCATAAATGGTTCTTAGTGATTCTCAGCTAAGTATGAGACCCCTATGCTCAGAACTATGAATTACACCTGTAGATTACACATTTGCAATATTTTTTATGAAATACCTTCCATGGCGAATAGGGGTCCAATCAAGGTCTTGAACAAGTATTTTATTTAGTGTTGTCATTTCCATGTTATCTTACTTATCTAAATAGATGGATCACTTCTAGGTAGTGACCTAGGCTCTGAGCATGAAAAAGTGGCTTAAATCTTGGGGTCACTAGCACAAAACTTACAATTCTGGTCCATATTCGTTTTCAAGCATGCCTGTGAGAGTGACCTTAGGTTGTTGATTGCTCCCTTGACCATAGAATGAGAGCAACTATGGCCCAAGAGGCTTAAAACAACAGTGGGAAGTAGGGACAGGTTGTCTAAGTGGCTGAATTTTCCTCTAAGGGCTTTACTGATGATGTTGGATGTCTGTAAGGTGTTTCTGTCAGTTCCACTTCCTTAATGTGACTTAGGAGGTCAAATCATATCATAGTTGCCTCTCGTCACACATTTACCGAAGCTAGCTGGTTACTTGGGTAGATGTGGGAGGAGGGTGTTACAGAGTGGCATCAGAACATGGTTCACCCCTCGGACATGATGGGCTATGTGTTGGTCATGCATGCATGTTAGTTGCATATGTATCTCTCACACGTGCATTCCATGTACTTGTTGAATTTGCATGATGTTTTTCATGGTTGTAGTGATATTATCATGTGAAATTTGAGGTGTGCTTGGGGAATGCATCATTGTGAGTGTATGACTAGTTACATGTTGATTTATGTCCCTTACATGTATCATTGCAGTATACTTGGTTAAATTCTTGCATGTTTGGTTACATTCTTGTATGCTTGGTTGCATGTATCATTCTTGTAGGTTTGATTTCAAATATTATTCATTCATGCTTGGTCATATGTTCTTATGCATATATGTGGATGGTTATGCATCGCTTATGCATGTTCATGTTTTCATGTCATCAAGTGTATAGTGACGTAATGATGGTGGTTATCATGCATGAGTTTGTAGTGATTTTTGTTGTTGAGGTCATGCATTGATGACTGTGTTAATGTCAATGTATTCACACTTCCATCGGTGTTCAAATTGCTCTTTGCACCCATATTAGGTGTCTCATCCAACCAGCTGCATTCCATTAGGTCATGGATCAACTGAAGGTAGTGGTCTCATGTCAATTTCCCTCATGACATTCCCCTGCTGACCTATTCACACAATTTGTTTTTACTCATTCTCAATCATCCTATTTCATTTCATTTTTTTTTTAGTCTCACTAGGCCTTAGGGTTTGTCATCATGGTCATCCTAATTGAATAAAAAGGTCAACAGGCACATGAGGAGGATAAATAAGTTCATAAAATCATAAATTTACTTCTGATATGCTCAATAAATCTTTTTTACCTCAAAACTTTGTTTTGAGGTGAAAACAGAGTTTTTTCCATTATTGTAAAAATTTCATGTAATTTAAATGTTTCTATATGTAATAAGTATTCAATAACTGATCCTGGTGACCTGATGACAAAGTCAACTCCTGCCATTACAAAAATTCAATGTAAAAGTCCACCTGCAGAAAGGCAATAGTCAGAATGTAAGTGAAACAGAGCATTTTTTTAAAAACTGGCAAAACATTAGAAAAGTGGGTCTTGGTTAGTGAAAAATTAAATAAGAGGGATATAAAATCCAATTCATGTGTTTCAAGTCTTCATTATTGAAATTGAACGAGCCAAAGGTAAAAAATCATATTTTTGAAGAAAGAAGGCAAAACAGGGGAAAAAATCCAGTCATCTTGCTGGCGCTGCGCACCTATTCCTTGGCATTGTGCACCTAACTGGCACTGCACACCTGTTGCAAGTTTTCTATTAAATTTGGTCTAGCACTGTGCACTTGTTACAAGAGCCGGAATTGCCTCAAAACACCTCCAAACCTCCTAAAAAGTAAATTGATGCCTATTCCAAGTAAGTAGATCACTCCTTGCTCAGGAAAGTTATGTTTGGTGACTTGGATGTGCTTGGTTTTCTTGAGAGAAAACCCTAGCTAAATGGTTAACAGAAACCCTAGCTAGTTGCTAAATCATCTCTTGCAAGTTATTGAAGGTCATTTGCTTTTATTTCTCACTCCATTCATATTGAGCTTGTCAAATCCCATTCCCTCTCCCTAAAATCATCAAAACTCACTCCCCAAGCCCCACTCCCATTTCCCAAACCCTAACTCCCACATCCTACTCTTTCATTACATCCACTTCAATATCAAACCCTTTACCTCACATTCATAATACCTTTCACTTTCACTTCCCTCATTTCCCAAAATAAATCCTTCCTCCTAGCATTCACTTCCTTGTACACACTGCTTACCTCATATTTCAAAATCTCATCATACTCACTGCTTTCACTTCAAATTCATAAGTATGGAGACAGATTCAGATTATGAGAGGGAAGAGGAAACTCTTAGTGATTCTTGCAAAGAAGCTCATGTACCAAGAAAGCCACAGAAAGGGAAAAATATCATCCAGGAGGAGCCCTCCACTCTTAGAGAATTACTTGCTTGCCCTCTTGCTGTAACTTGCTTTAAACACCACTATTGTTATTAATTTTGTGAAATGGTAAAGAGGGTGAAATTTCATCATGAGCTTGCTAGGTTGTTTGTTATTCATCTCCACAATGGCCAGGTGAACCTTGCTGGTGTCTCTTTCATCTTGACACCTGGCACCATTTCAGCAGCAATAGGCATCCCTAATGTAGGTGAACAGTGGAATAAGGGGCAGCATGTGGGCAGAGAACATTATGAGCCTTACATTAAGGCTGGATATCACAGGAAAATCAGCAAGGTTTTTCCTTTCAAATACTTGCATAAAATTTATGCTCCTCTCATGAAAATCTTCATCAAGTATTTCACCTATGAAGGAAGGTTTTCCCACCCATATACATATCATATCAGGTTGTTGATGCATTTCACAAGAGTAAGGATGATGAACCTCCCATACTTTATATGTAAGAATATGGAGAAGATGGCTTACTATGTGCAAAGGAAACCTTTTCCTCAATAATTCAACAACATTTACCACATCTCACTGATTAATATTGTTGTCTTGCATCAACTAAGTTTGTTGAATATACCGGTAGATCCCTTTATTGCCCATGAGATTTTCAAAGGCCCTCAGGTGATTCCATCAGTGCCTCAAGAGGAAGGAGAGCCATCATGACAACCAAGTGTTCATCAGACTGAAACTACAAGTGTGTCGGTGTTTGTCACCTATGAGAGAGGCACCAGTATGCTTTTTGCTACTACCAGGTGAGTATTATCTCCACCAGGGGTGGAAGGGGTCTCGTTTTCTTCACCGGACCATAGGAAAATGCTATCTTCACAAAGGGTGAAAGGGGCTTTGCCTTCTTCTCCAGTTATACAAGTTAACCAACAGTCAAAGAGAAAAGACAAAGGGAAACAAAAGATGCATGAGGAGGTCCTTCCTGAAGGGCTAGACAGAGATTTTATTTTGATTGAGGAAGATGTCCCTGATTTGGGCTCTCAAGGCTCAAGACTCAAAGACACGATTATCAAAGAGAAGGAGGCTGAAATAAAATCCTTACCACTTGACCTTGAGAGGGCCAGATGGATCATCAACTTTCTTGAGCAAGAAAACAAGCAACTAACATATAAGCAAACTACTATGGAGCTACAAATGATTAGGGAAAATAGGAAAATGGCAAAGAAGATAAAAATCAAGATGACCTCCCTTGAGCAAGAAATTGAGGATGACCAAGAATCATGGTTGGAGAGGGTGAACATTCACCTTGAGAAGATGCTTGAGAAAGCCAACAAAGAGAAGAAAATGTTGTGCAATATGGCCTATCACTACCTAACCCGAAACAAAATTTGCAAAACAAGGGTGAAGAGGCTAAAGGCCAAGTTAAAAAGAGCTTTGAGGAGAAAAATAGAGCAAGATAAACGCAAGATCTTGGCTGAAGCATCATTGGCTCATCAAAGCACTTAACAAGGGTCAATCATGCCAAATTTCAAGAAATTTGGATAAATTTTTGTCAATTTTGAAATTTTTAATGTAAAAAACAGGCTTTTTCAACAGGTGGTGCTGCGCTTTTGTTGGGGACACTTTCTTGTGAAAAAGTTATATTTTTGCAATCAGCATGGAAAAATATGGAAGCTAAGAAATGGTTGAGAATTTTGGACAAGTTCTAGGTCTCCAAAAGGGCAAAAAACACCCAATAAGTGCCCTCTCTGCCACTTTTTTGCCACACAGGAAGAAGTCTTAGGAGAATCAATTTTTCAAGGGGAAAATGGACTCCAAATTTAGAAATTCAAGTTGTTCCAGAATGTAGGCTCATCAAGCTTTCCAAGCGCTATCCTGCACCTGATTTGGACTCCGGTAAGCCTTCCAAAATTGGCCTAGAAAAAGCGTTGCGCATAGGATCAGTGGCGATGCGCATTGGATGAATTTTGCCAATTTTGCTAGAAAAGCCAAATTTCGCCTAGTTTTCTCTACAATTGACTTTATCTTGGTGAAATTAGCATGGTAAATGATGTATCTTGATGTAATTATGGATGTAAAACACTTGATAGGGTAGATACATCAATTCAAAGGTGGTTTTGAGCTGAATGAATTGGTTTCCTTGGTTTTAGAGGCAAATTGTTCCACTGCCTATATTCTTGTTCTTAGTTTAGATATGGTTGAAACCACCCATTTTCTCATGGATTCAATCCCCATAGCTAGCTTGAGTAGTTTCCTTACCTATCTCATGTACTTTTTTATTCATTTGTAAAGGTTGGATTTTGGCAGAAGTGTTGGACTCACTGAACATTTGTATCAACAGTTTGGCAAGGAATAAAACCAGGTTTCACAGCTATTTTTGTGGGATTCTTGTGATAGTGAGTTTATGTATTGTTTTTCTTTGTAATGAGTTTTTTTTTTCTAATTTTTTATATGTATCCACATCCCTCTCTCTCTCTTCTAAACTAAATGAATCAGGGTGAATAGACAAAATACACTAAGTTACAGTGCTTTGTCTTGGGATTGCATTCAGTTTTCAATGTTTTCAACCGTTTGAAGATGATTCATAGTTTCTTTATGCCCTCCTCAACTCCTCAGCTGTCTAAACTACCATCTTAATCCATTTCTAAGTACATAAATGCTTATCTACCTCGCCCCACTGAACATGATTGTATCCCTGAGTTGATTTCCCAGACCCAATCTGCCTTCTCCAATTGATCCAACAACCAAAACCTAAAATCAAACCAGAAACCCTAATCTACTATACCTAGCCTAAAATCAGCATTCATTTCAGTCATCTCAAACCCTAGTTGCCAATATTCTAATTGAGATTGACTAGGAGAGAGCCCTCTCCCGACCTAGTAGGGCTAGCTACCAGGTTAAGCATGGTTTGATGTTACCCTAGACCTGCCTTCCTTTAGCCTGAGGTAGATTTAGGCACTAAAATAGTGGCAACCATACTGAGGAATGTAGTTTTATGTTCCTCAGCAAAATGTATCAATTTTAGATCTGATTGTTGATGGTGGACAATGATCAGATACCGGAAGGCTGAAATCATTCACTTGGTGGCTCTAGTGTCGAAAAATCCCAAGGTTCATAATTTTTATGGCAACTCTACTCTTCAAGAACCAATAGCCTAAAGAATTTCTTGGTGAATTCATTGTTATCAAAATGGATTTGTTTGTTCGAAGGTATGCTCCCATGAGCCGAGATCACATTCTAGGATTTCCAAATAAAATTCTGAAGGTAGATTGGCAAAGGAATTTGCCTATGTTTAAAGATGATGCTAGGAATGATGCTGCTTTACATATGGTTAGATTTCATATGCATATTCACAAGTTGAAAGTTGATTTTTCTGAAGATTTCTTGATGAAGATATTCATGGCCACTCTGGAAGGGGAAGCCCGATCTTGGTATGAAAGTTTGCCACCTACTTGTATTTACTGTTTAAAATATTTTCATACTATGTTCTTTGAAAGGTATAAAGAATCTTATCCATCCTTAATATTAGTTCAGAACTATTGCAAACATGTTTATAGTTTCATTGAAAATCTTGAGAGAGTTTATGAAGATGACTTCATGGACGATGAGATCATGGAAGCCCTGTATAAAAATCCATTTCAGCAGCATAAAGAGAGTGATACTTATCAAGAAGATCAAGAAAATTTGCAGCAAGTTCAAGATCTTAGTACAATTGAAAATGATGAAAGAGAAGGTCTTACTTTCGATCTGATCATAGCAGAAGACAGTATGCAGGGAAATCAAGTTTCAATTTCGAATCGTGACAAAGTCAAGTTGACTAATTCAAATCTAGATTCAGATCATGATGATGAAGAAGATTTGGATCGTGATGATGAGGAAATCATTGAAACCAGTCACTTTGTTACACAAGATCATAATCAGTATATAGTAGCATCTTATTTACTTCAAGATGAAGGAATTTTGCATCTTGATCATCAACAGGAATCATATAAAATGAATCAACGGTATGAGGAAAATTTGTGTACTCCTTTGTTTGAAATTAATGAAGACAATCACTATTTGAGTAAAAGAAAACAAAAGTATTATCTCCTCTATCTGAAGATGAGATAGATCAAATCCTGAAAGGTCATGTTACAGCACAAGCTAATGCAGGTTTGCAGTGTGTACAAGGTCAAGAAGGTGTTGGTGAAGCTTCTTCCACTTTTGAAAATGATGATAGTCTTGAAATTAGCTTTATAGATCAGCGAACAGATAATGTTTTCCTTCATGAAGATGATATGGCTGTCATGTTTGATAATCTTGAAGAATGTTTTTTGTTTAAGAAAGGCTTAGATTATGACATTGAGGAGTGTGAGCCTAAGAGACACAATATGCAGAATTCAAGTCAGAATTTCTCATGGTCGAGGAATTTACAGCCAGCACTCAGATAGCAAAAATCTTACACTGCTCTATGCCTTCCTATCAATTAGCAACCAACTGTTCTTTCAGATCAAAATGAAGGGAGTACTTGTATCTTTGTTGCTGAATTTCAAGACGAGTTAGAGCTTTAGGACTTTCAAGATCCTTTCGGCATTCTTTTGCAAGCACTAGAGAATTTGAATGTTTCTTGGTTCGTCAGGATAAGCCTTGGTTTCAGTTGTTATTGTGAGTTGCCTACATGTACATCATTCTACCCGCTCGGCGAAAGTGAGAGCAGAATTTTAGTGAGTAGCCATTTGTTGGATTGGTTACATTGGAAGGCCCACTTCACATGATTGTACATATTTCATCAATAGGCAGGTGGTTGTCATCATGATTTGAAGCCCTCAAATCTTGATGGACTGCTACCATTAAAAAGCTTTGTAAGTACTTGTTTCAGTTAAGTAAGTCTTGAGTCATTTTTTGTTTTCGTCAATTTCGAGATAGTTTCAACTGCTGAATGTCTAGTTTTAGCTACTGAATGTCTAGTTTTAGTTGTTGAATGTCTAGTTTCAGCTGTTGAGTGTCTAGTTTTAGCTATTGAATGTCTAGTTTCATCTTCTGAGTGTTTTGTTTCAGTTTTGAGTTAGTCTTAGTTCTCACTCATTTCAGTTACAAGTCTTGAGTCTTGATTTTTGATGTTTTTGTTAGCAAGATGTTGATTCCATATTTCCCAATGGATAAGGCACTAGTCTGCTCTCCCAAAGATCTACAGTTTTGGCACCTCCCAAGAGCTACCATCCCCATTGGAGCCAATCTTAGTGTCGGTGTCTTCACACTTCCATTGGTAATCAAATTGCTCTTTGCACGCATATTAGGTGTCTCATCTGACCAGCTGCATTCCATTAGGTCATGGATCAACTGATGGTAGTGGTCTCATGTCAATTTCCCTCATGACATTCCCCTGCTGAGCTGTTCACATAGTTTATTTTTACTCATTATCAGTCATCCTATTTCATTTCATTTATTAAAAAAAAAAAGCGGTTCTAGGGTTTAATCTCACTAGGTCTTAGGGTTTGTCATCATGGTCATCCTAATTGAATAAAAAGGTCAACAGTCACATGAGGAGGATAAATAAGTTCATAAAATCATAAATTTACTTCTGATATGCTCAATAAATCTTTTTTACCCCAAAACTCTGTTTTGAGGTGAAAACAGAGTTTTTTCCATTATTGTAAAAATTTCATGTAATTCAAATGTTTATATATGTAATAAGTATTCAATAGCTATTCCTGGTGACTTGGTGACAAAGTCAACTCCTGCCATTACAAAAATTCAATGTAAAAGTCCACCTGTAGAAAGGCAAAAGTTAGAATGTAAGTGAAACAGAGCATTTTTGAAAAAGCTGGCAAAACATTAGAAAAGTGGGTCTTGGTTAGTGAAAAATTAAATAAGAGGGATATAAAAGCCAATTCATGTGTTTTAAGTCTTCATTGTTGAAATTGAACAAGCCAAAGGGAGAAAATTGTGTTTTTGAATAAAGAAGGAAAAACAGGGGAAAAATCCAGCCATCTTGCTGGCACTGCACACCTAATCGATGTTATGCGCCTGTTGCAGGTTTTTTGTTGAATTTTGGTCTGGCGCTACACACCTGTTCCTTGGCATTGCGCACCTGTTACAAGAGATAGAATTGCCTCAAAACACCTCCAAACCACCTAAAAATAAAATTGATGCAATTTCCAAGTAAGTAGATCAATCCTCCTTACTCAGGAAAGTTATGTTTGGTGGCTTGGATGTGCTTGGTTTTCTTGAGAGAAAACCCTAGCTAAATGGTTAACAGAAACCGTAGCTAGTTTCTAAATCATCTCTTGCAAGTTATTAAAGGTCATTTTATTTTCTTTCTCACTCCATTCATATTGAGCTTGTCAAGTCCCATTCCTTCTCCCTAAAATCATCAAAATTCACTCCCTAAACCCCACTCCCATTTCCCAAACCCTAACTCCCACATCCTACTCTTTCATTACAATCCACTTCACTATAAAACCCCTTACCTCACATTCATAACACCTTTCACTTCCCTCATTTCCCAAAAGAAATCTTTCCTCCTAGCATTCACTTCCTTATACACACTGCTTACCTCATATTTCAAAATATCTTCATACTCATCTACTTTCACTTCAAATTCTTAAGCATGGAGACAGATTCAGATTATGAGAGGGAAGAGGAAACTCTCAGTGATTCTTCCAGAGAATCTCATGTACCAAGAAAGCCACACAAAGGGGGAAAGATCATCCAGGAGGAGCCCAACACTCTTACAGAATTACTTGCTTGCCCTCTTGCTATAACTTGCGTTAAACACCAGTCTTATTATCAGTTTTGTGAAATGGTAGAGAGGGTGAAATTTCATCATGAGCTTGCTAGGTTGTTTGTTATTCATCTCCACAATGGCCAGGTGAACCTTGCTGGTGTCTCTTTCACCTTGACACTTGACACCATTTCAGCAGCAACAGACATCCCTAATGTAGGTGAACAGTGGAATAAGGGGCAACATATGGGCAGAGAACATTATGAGCCTTACATTAAGGTTGGATATCACAGGAAAATCAGCAGGGTTTTTCCTTTCAAACACTTGCATAACACTTATGCTCCTCTCATGAAACTCACCATCAAGTATTTCACCTATGAAGGAAGGTTTTCCCGCCTATATACATATCATATCAGGTTGTTGATGCATTTCACAAGAGTAAGGATGATGAATCTCCCATACTTTATATGCAGGAATATTGAGAAGATGACTTACTATGTGCAAAGGAAACCTTTTCCTCAACATTTCAACAGCATTTACCACTTCTCACTGATTAAATTGTTGTCTTGCATCAGCTAATCTTGCTGAACATACCATGGGATACCTTTATTGCCCATGATATTTTCAAAGGCCCTCAGCTGATTCCATCAGTGCCTCAAGAGGAAGGATGGCCATCAAGATAGCCAGGTGTTCATGAGACTGAAACTACAGGTGTGCCAGTGTTTGTCACCTATGAGAGAGGCACTAGGAGGCTTTTTGTTGCTGCCAGGCGAGTACTATCTCCACCAGAGGTGGAAGGGGTCTCATTTTCTTCACCGGACCACAAGCAAATACTATCTTCACCAGGGGTGAAAGGGGCTTTACCTTCTTCTCCAGCTATACAAGTTAACCATTATTCAAAGAGCAAAGACAAAGGGAAACAAAATATGCATGAGAAGGTCCTTCCTAAAGGGCAAGACACAGATCTTATTTTGATTGAGGAAGATGTCACTGATTTGGGCTCTCAAGGCTCAAGACTCAAAGACATGATTATCAAAGAGAAGGAGGCTGAAATACAAGCCTTATCACTTGACCTTGAGAGGGCCAAATGGATCATCAACTTTATTGTGCAGGAAAACAAGCAACTGATAGATAAGAAAACTATTATGGAGCTATAAATGATTAGGGAAAATAGGAAAATGGCAAAGAAGAGAAAGATCAAGATGACCTCCCTTGAGCAAGAAATTGAGGATGAACGAGAATCATGGTTGGAGAGGGTGAAAATTCACCTTGAGAAGATGCTTTAGAAAGCCAACAAAGATAAGAATATGTTGCGCCATATGGCCTATCACTACCTAACCCGGAACAAAATTTGCAAAACAAGGGTGAAGAGGCTAAAGGCCAAGCTAAAAAGAGCCTTGAGGAGCAAAAAAAAGCAAGATAAACTCAATATCTTGGCTGAATCATCATTGGCTCATCAAAGCACTTAACAAGGGTCAATCATGCCAGGTTTCAAGAAACTTGGAGAAATTTTTGTCAATTTTGAAATTTTTAATGTAAAAAACAGGCTTTTTCAACAGGTGGCGCTGCGCTTTTTTTGGGGACACTTTCCTGCAAAAAAGTTTATATTTTTGGAATTAGCATGGAAAAATATGGAAGCTTAGAAATGGCTGAGAATTTTGGACAAGTTCTAGGTCTCTAAAAGGGAAAAAAACACCCAAAAAGTGCCCTCTCTGCCACTTTTTTGCCACACAGGAAGTAGTCTTGGGAGAATCAATTTTTGGTTGGGAAAATGGACACCAAATTCATAAATTCAAGTTGTTCCAAAACGTAGGCTCATCAAGCTTTCCAACGAGCTATCCTACACTTGATTTTGACTCTGGGAAGCCTTCCAAAATTGGCCTAGAAAAAGCGTTGTGCATAGGATCAGTGGCACTACGCATAGGATGAATTTTGCGAGTTTTGCTAGAAAAGCCAAATTTCGCTTAGTTTTATATATAGTTGAATTTCTCTTGGTGAAATTAGCATGGTAAATGATGTATCTTGATGTAATTATGGATGTAAAACACTTGATAGGGTAGATACATCAACCCAAAGGTGGTTTGAGCTGAATGAATTGGTTTCCTTGGTTTTAGAGGCAAGTTGTTCCACTACCTATATTCCTGTTCTTAGTTTAGATATGGTTGAATCCACCCCTTTTCTCATGGATTCGACCCTCATAGCTAGCTTGAGTAGTTTCCTTGCCTATATTATGTACTTTCTGATTCATTTGTAAAGGTTGGACTTTGGTAGAAGTGTTGGACTCACTGAACATTTGTATCAGCAATTTGGCAAGGAATAAAACCAGGTTTCATTGTGGGATTCTTGTGACAGTGAGTTTAGGTATTGTTTTTTCTTTGTAATGAGTTTTTTCTAATTTTTTATATGTATCTAGATCTCTCTCTCTCTTCTAAACTAAATGAATTAGGGTGAATAGGCAAAATACACTAAGTTACAGTGCTTTGTCTTGGGATTGCATTTAGTTTTCAATGTTTTCAAATGTTTGAAGAGGATTCATAGTTTCTTTATGCCCTCCTCAACTCCTTAGTTTTCTAAACTACCATCTTAATCCATTGTTAAGTACATAAACGCTTGTCTAACTTGCCCCACAGAACATGACTGTATCACTAAGTTGATTTCCCAGATCCAATCCACCTTCTCCAATTGATCCAACAACCAAAACCTAAAATCAAACCAGAAACCCTAATCTACTATACCTAGCCTAAAATCAGCATTGATTTTAGTCATCTCAAGCCCTAGTTGCCAATATTCTAATTGAGATTGACAAGGAGAGAGCCCTCTCCCGACCTGGTAGGGCTAGCTACTAGGTTAAGCGTGGTTTGATGTTACCCTAGACCTGCCTTCCTTTAGCCTGAGGTAGATTTAGGCACTAATAGACTGGACCCTATCTAGAATGAAAGTTGCATGGTTATATGCTTATGTACTATTTTATATATTGTTATGCTTATTTTATTCATGTATCATGTTTACCTGATGATCTTGCAGACAAGGTATCCTCCCTGAGCTATACCAAGGTGTGTTGGTTTAGTGTGATTTGGTTTAGTTAACATGATATACCTTGCAGGAAGAAACATCAAATGGCTAGAAAGTTGGTTGACTACAAAGACTCTCCTTATGAATCTGAAGATAAGCATGGTGTTGGGAACTCTTCTTATTTAGTAGTGACACTGCAAATATTAAAGGAAGAGATATGGAGTTGTAAGGCAGATAATGACAAAATCATACAGTCACAAGAAAAGTTAGAAGAGGTAAATGTAGTCACACTTCAGAGATTATCAGATTTGTAGTGACAGAGGCTACTTCGGATCATTCATGAGTAGGATAACAAAACTAATGGGGCATATGGCAGTAGATCGCATGGCGATCACTTATCAAATAGAGAGGACACAATTCGAGATGGAAAAATGTTGGAAACTCCAGAGAAGAGAAAGGACAGACACAGGTATGATTCTAGTTCTAATACAGATAGGCACTATGATCTTCATCAGTATCATCCTTATAGGAGGAGTGATAGGGGATACTTTCCAAATGAATTTAAGAAACAGAAGCCACCTACTCTTGATGGGGAAATGAAGAAACCATGGGATGCAGAGGCATGGTTACTTGGCTTGAGGAATTCCTTCAAGTTGCATGATTACTCATAGAACATGAAAGCTAGAGTAGCTACCTTCAATATCAAAGGTAAATCAAACATTTGATGGGAAGATGTGAAGAATCTCAGGTGTATTCATGAGGAATATTTGTCTTGGATTGGGTTTGAGTAGATATTTAAGAAGAAGTACCTGTCACAAAGGTACTTTGATGACAGGGAAAAATAATTTTATGAATTAAAGATGGGTTCCATGACAGATGACAAGTACACTAGTAAGTTCTTGGAGTTACTGAGATATGTGCCTTTCCTCACAGAGGAGAAGGACAAGATTCAAAGGTTCATTAGTGGGTTACCCATTGCATTTAAAGAAAATATTGAGTTTGATGAGCCTAGATATTTAGAGGAGGCCATTCGAAAGATAAAGCATGATTATGAATAGATGAAGCGCAACACTAAAACTAAGCTAAGATGAAGAGGTAATGTAAAGAACACAGGAAAATGGGATAAAAAGCTAGCAAGGCCACATGGTACAAATAACAAGGAGAATGTTGCACCACCTAAGAGGTTCAATGCATCAGATAGAGGATGAGGACATTGATTTGAAGAAAATAATAAGGATGGAGGCTGGAAGCCTATAGAGTGTTGGAATTGTGGAAAAGATCATCGCAGGAGAGATTGTCCACAGAATCAAGGTGGTGGACCTCAGATATACATTGCACAGGAGGCGTAGACTATTAGAGACATTTTTCATAGTATTCCATGTATCTATGCATCCTTGGATAACAAACATGCAGAGCGTCAGGCATCTATCATCGAGATGGACAGTAAGATTTGTAATCAAGTTATTTCTAGTTTGATTGACCCTAGATCTAATTATTGCTATGCTAGTCCTAACTTGGTGGATAAGTGTGGTTCGAATAAGGATTTGCATGCAAAATCTTGGTTAGTGCAATTGGATATAGGTACGAAGAAGTGAGATCATCATTGGGTAAGAGCTTGCGCATTTGACTTAAATGGTATGCCTACCACACAACATTTTAATGTATTACTGTTGGGTTCATACAGTATGTTATTGGGCATGGAGTGGTTGTATCTACATAGAACCAAGGTAGATTGATATGACAAAGATATTGAGTGCATTGATGGCAATGGAGAACTAAGAGTCTTACAAGGTAAGAATAAGGCCACATAAATTAGGATGGTGACATATATGAAAGCAAAGCGTAGTGGCAGGAAATGGTGCAAGCTATTCGTAGTGCACATTTCTAGTGATAAGGGTAAGGAGGTTGAGAATGCAGATGTGTTGAAACAAGTACCAGTTTTATAGCAATTCAAGGATGTATTTCTTGAGGAAATTACAAAGTTGCCACCTCCCAAGGAGGTAGACTTTTCTATTGAGTTAGTACTAGGGTAGCTCTAGCATCAAAAGCACCTTATAGAATGAGCACACCTAAGTTGGTAGAACTGAAGCTATAGCTAAAGGAAATGTTGGACAAAGGATACATTAGGCCAAGTGTATCACCATGGGGCGCACTTGTCTTGTTTGTGAAGAAAAAAGATGGTACTCTTAGATTATGCGTTGATTACAGGCAATTGAACAAAGTGACTACCAAGAACAGGTACCCTTTTTTGAGGATTGATGACTTGTTCGATCAATTGAAGGGGGAAGTAGTGTTCTCAAATATTGATCTAAGATCCAGATACCATCAAGTACGAATCAAGGAAGAGGACATTTACAAGACTTCATTCAGGACCAGGTATGGGCATTATGAGTTTGTTGTAGTTCCATTTGGCTTAACTAATGCTCCAGCTACATTCATGTGCTTGATGAATAATGTATTGCATCCATATTTGGATAAGTTTGTTATCATGTTCATTGATGATATACTGGTATATTCTAAAAATTAAAAAGAGCATATCGAGAACTTAGTAGTGTCATCTCCAAGGAAGGCATCATAGTAGATCCATAAAAGATAAGAGCTATCATGGAGTGGGTAGCTGCTAAGAATGTTGATGAGGTGAGATCCTTCATGGGTTTACCAGATTACTATAGGAGGTTCATAAGGAAATTCTCACTGATATCTTATCTTGTCACATCTATGCAAAGAAAGGGTAAGAAGTTTGAATGGACAGAGGAATGTGAGGCTAGTTTTGAGTAGCTCAAACAATTGTTAACAAATGCACCAATGTTGAAGATTGCAGACCTGAACAGAGATTGTTTTGTGTACACAGATGTGTGCGAGAGATGACTTAGTGGATTCCTTATGTATGATAGAAAGGTAGTATGCAATGAGTTGCAGAAATTGAATGAGAATGAACAGAACTATCCCACACATGATATTAAGTTGGCAGTAATCATACATGCACTCAAGATGTGGAGACACTATCTTCTGGGCAAGAGGTTCACATTGATGAGTGATCGTAGTGGGTTGAGGTATCTATTTGACAAACAAAATCTGAATTGTAGGTAGGCTCATTGGTTGGCCACAATTAATGAGTTTGATTTTGAGATCAGATACATCAAAGGCAAAGAAAACAAAGTGGCAGATTCTCTTAGCAAGTGGGTACAGGTGAATCACTTGGCAGCTATGAGCTCTTATGGGGTAGATTTACAGGACAGGATCTTATAGGCAGGACAGTAGGATGTCAGGTATATGGATATTGTGCATAGGTTGCAGCAGAGTACATGTACAAATATAGGTACAGGTGATGGTACAAGGACAAGTAGTGGTACAGGTATACGTGTTGGTGTACAAGACTTTGATTATTTTCTTACAGCAGATGGATTAGTCAGGTTCCGAGACAGGATATATGTTTCGAATGACAATGATATAAAGAAGGTGATCTTGAGGTAGTTTCATGTTAAACAATATTCAGGTCACCTAGGTTACCAGAAGACACTGACAGCAATGAAGAGATCTTACTATTGGCAAAACTTGAAGAGGGATGTAGCAAAGTTGGCAGCTAGATGTTTTGATTGTCAGCGAGTGAAGGTAGAGTGTAAACATCCAGGTGGAATTCTATAGCTGATCATGACTCTAGAATGGAAATGGGAGTTCATTCCATGTACTTCATCACAGGGTTTCTAAGGACAATGAAGTAGCATGATTCCATCATGGTCATTATGGACAGGTCGACAAAGGTTGCACACTTCATTCTGGTGAAGTCTACGTTCTCAGCTAGTGATGTGGCATAGGTATTCATCAAAGATGTGGTCAGAATACATGGCGTTCCAAAGAATATTTTATCAAACAGTGATGTGAAGTTCACTTCCAAGTTTTAGAAGGATTTATTTGCAAGTTTGGGCACAGATTTGGCCTTCATCATAGGTTATCATCCGCAAATAGATGGATAGATAGAGAGGGTCAACAAAATATTAGAGGACATGTTGAGGATGTATGTGATGCATCAGTAGAAGAAGTGGGAATAGTATCTACCTTTGGTAGAGTTCTCATACAACAATAATTATCAGTAGTCATTGAGATTGATTCATTTTGAGGCATTGTACGGGTGGAGTTGTAACACTCCCACCAATTGGAGTGATCCAGTTAGCAGGGTGTTAGGTTCCTATACCAATAGGAGCCATAATTTTGAATGACTAAGGCTAAGCCTTGTATATTATACATACATTTAATTTTGGAAAATGTTTTCCATATTATAAAAATTAAAAAATGTAAAGAGGGTATCTCCTAAAATAAAAATCAAAGGACAAAAGAATAAGAGAAGGTCAAAAGAAAATGAAAATATATGAACCCCAAAAGACAAAAAATACCATGAAAGTGTGCAAGTCTAAATGCCACTACTATTTACTTTTATGCATAATAATGATTGTTTTCAACTTGTTATTCATGCCACAATCCATGGTAATCAAACTATTTAATCTTGGTTATTTCATGATTTGAATTTTTTGTTTATAGATTAAAGAATAAAATCTGACCAGATAGTTTAATCTTGACAGATCATAGTTATGTAGAGAAAATAAAGGGAGCTCATAAGCTTAATATGAGCCCTTGGATGATATAAGGTTAGAAATAGATAGATTACTTTTCAAAAGAAAAATAGATGAATAAGGCTCTGCTAGCCTAAATGCACCCAAAGAAATGAAGAAAATATGTTAGAGGTAAGAAATGGGTAAGTAGAAGAAAGGTTGTTGAACTACAAAGTTAATTGGATCAAAGCACATGCATCATGCATAGACACATCTTTCAACATGTATGATCAACCATGAAAGAAAAGGAAAAGTTTTACAAGTTCATATAATTAAATTCCCCTCATTCACTTTTCCCCTCTACTCACTAATTTCCTATCTACAAGTATGTTCTAAGTACTTTAAATCCTACAAGTCAAAGAAGCTCAGAGCATTTTTCTGACTTTTGGTAGGACCGGACCCTCGGCATAATGACTTATGGACACAAGTGCTAGAATCCCCTTCATACAAACCATTTCCCCTCATCACCCTAAGAAAACCCCTTTTCCTAAGGTTAAACACCATTTACCTAGGAAAAGTAAAAACCCACCTTGTAAATTATATTTCATTCCAAAAACCCACAAAAGCCTTTTATCCTAAGTATAAAACTAATTGCGCAAATGCATATCTTTTACCCTTTTACTTAGGAAAAACCCACTCCGCCCATCGCATTTCATATTAATTATTAACATTATTATATAAATCCGGATATGACCCTTTTCCTGTATATTAACTAAATCCCTATGTAAATACCCCAATCCTTAGTTTTAATAAAAACTATATGAATTACTGATATCCCGATACAACCTTACTTAATCCCGGTAAACCTAAGTTTATCTCGTCATTAACCTCACCTGATTCCCTAATCCCGCGATTAAGTCCCACCTGATCAGTTAACCCAAGATTAACTCCTAAATTGATCCCAAACCCTTGTGATTAAAACCCTTGGGCCCACCCTTAACTCCCATTCATTTCCTCCGCGCATTTTCTCTACCCGACTACCATCAGGTCACAATCACCCAAATCTAATGGACCACATCCATATCGGTCGTGCCTAATAGCTTACGTTTACCCACCTGATAAGGTAGTTTTACCTGACCCCACGATGGCTATGTGTCATGATCTAACATAGATCGGGTGACCCCTCCTAAAAACTGCCCATGCCACAAAAGCAGTGTGATGACCCCCAATACTCCCTCCCCTCCAACCCGATAAATCACCAGTTCTTCGTAAAAATAAAACTTCGCGCCATACTCAAAAAAGTTTCTCGTTAAGCTTTAAACCTTGAAAACCCATGTTTTCGTGCATTTCACCCGTTTAACAGTATAAACCCATTAAACCCTTCAGCGCCACCCTGAACCTTTGCGACTTAGTTCCACCTCCATTCATGTCCAAAACACTACCACGACCCCTTCCCCAGGCATCCCTTTGCAAATAAAGCCATCAAGTGCCTATCAAGCCGATCGATGTTTTCTTAATTATTGTTGAGTTTTACAAGTAATCAGCCGAAGACCCGAACTTGGATAAACAGTTCTAATACTAGTCATAGAACTTGTTTACTCCAAGACTCGATAAGAAACCTGTTAAAATATTATATTCACAAGAAGAAGACCATTATACAAGGAACAAAGATGAAGACAATTACACACAAAGCCAAGAAGAAAATGTTCATACTGAGACATGGACAGTCAAAACAGAGGAACCAGATAGAGGATGCAGTTAGAAGACAAATAAATAAAACATACTGAGACTTGATCAATATCCACTACCCGATACTGATACACATAAAAAAATAAAGAATTTACCAGTTGAAACACACAGTAAAGGTTAAATTATATAGTAAAAGGGAAAAACATAATGAAGGATATAGGTCATCAGAGTGAAAGAGTATCAGTGACAGAGAGTATCAGATGAAAGCCTGAAGTAAATAAAGCCTCCAACGTAATGATCTAAACAGCAAAGAGCATAAAGAGCTAAAAAAAACCATAAAAGCTAGTAGTACCACAATAAAAAAGACAGCATGAAAGCAGTTCAATAGCTGCCTCTATCTTCCTGCGAGAAGATATTCATATTTCCTAGATTAAATCTCAAGTTAGTTTGAGATATTTGCAATAAAACTTTAGTATAAATACTTCACAATTCAAAGTATGTAGGGTGGATTCTTAGACATTTCTATAAACTTCTTGATCGAAAGATTATAAAACCATTGGAGCATTGATTGAGCCAACAAGCTGGATTGATGAATAAAGACCAGATATCTCAAAGGATTCATGTGTAGAGCGAAGTGCATACAAGTATTTTCTCACATTGTTGTTATCTCTTGAAGTTTTTCCATATTGTTCATCTAAATCTGAATTCCATAACTAAAGTATTATCTCAGAATTTGTTTAATTACACTCTTATAACAGTTAGTCAAATACATGTTTTCTACTGATAATCTAAGTTAAGGAATTCTTAATTGCTCCTTAGTTTAGGTTGTTTCTTTATAATCTATAGCAAAGGATTCTTAATTACCCTTTGTTTATGATTACCCTTTGTTCCTCTTTTCAATCCCAGTATGAGAATTCTTAATTTCTCTCTCACCCTGGGTCAAACCTTTTGCACCCCTCTAGCCTAAACACTTGCACTCTACTCTACTATCTTTCCCTTTGAACATTCCCTTTAGTGATTTGATAAGTTTCTGCTACCCTTCTTTTGACTCCATATGCCCAATGGTCTAGAGACATCATTTTATCCATCTGTTTCAAGAACCCCACCACCCAATATTCAATAAACCCCCTTGAACTTTCATAACTAGCCTAAAATCCCCTCAAACAAAGCTAAATCATATAGAGATATCCCTCTCTAAGCATCAGGAAGGCTAGGTCCTGATCTCCAAAAGTGGTTTGTGGTTATCCTGGTGATATCTTTCATTAACCTTGGGAAATTACTGGGTGACAACATAGTGGTGACTCCACTGGGGAGAACTACATTTTCTTCAGAAATCTTTTACAGGTTTAGATCTGATCTATGGTGGTGGACAATGATCAGACACACAAAGGTTAAAATCATCCACCTAGCGACTCCAAATCAATTTCACAATCAAGACTCCACTCAAGGAATGAACCTGAAAGAACTATATGAAAAGATTAGGCTTTTAACTTGGATTGTTATCCAATACATTATGTTATTTCTCATTGATAAAGTGTTTCAATGTATATTGTATAAAGTCTCCTTATACATTTGAGCAGCATTCTTCTAACTCTTATGAAGATCATTTTTCAATTGAGGAGCATCAAACAATAAAGACTAATCATACAATCCCTATACATATCCCTATACCTTATAAAGTTCCTGATAGATATAAGCCACTCATCTTACCTCCTACACTCCATGATTTCCCTAATAATTATTACAAGTATCTCCCTAGGTTTGATGGAGAGAATGGTATCACTACTCAAAAACATATTCAAGATTTTGAGAATTATCTGGATTTATTTGAAATTGATGAAGATGATGTTATTATTAGGCTTTTTTCTCTTTCTTTGCGAAGTAGAGTAAAGAGTTGGTTCAAGAATTTACCTATTGCAAGCATCTCAAATTTCCAACAGTTTGTCAAATTTTTTCTTGATAGATGGATAATCAAAGTCAATCTTTTAGTGATCATAGAAGAATATAATCAGTTAAAAAGACAGCCAAATGAAACAATACAACAATTTTCTGATAGGTTTAATCAAATCTATTATTCAATGCCATCAAATATAAGACCTCCCCCTGATTCAGCTCTTTTGCATTATCTAAGAGCATTTTATCCAGAGATAGAATTTCAGCTAAGATAAAGAAACCCCTCAACACTGGAACAGATGCAAAACATTACAGTAGATGTAGAAGTTAATCTACAAATTAGAAGAGAAAAGTTGAAAGCAGAAGCAAAGGAAAACAACATTGAACAGAAAAAACTCGACATTAAGATAAAGAAAATAGAGTAAAGGATACAGAAGATCACCATGAAAGATAAATTTTTTGCTCAAAATCACCATGACACATTTATTTCACAAAAGGAAAAGGTTGAGAGTCATGAACAAATCCCTACTAATTCCAACTACCATAGATCAGAAGATAGATTCATAAAGCAATATGTGGAGGAGAAATCTCCTGATCTAATGTGTATGTTTGATGACATTAATTCTTTTGATGTTCTACCTAAATATAATCAATATGATGATAATCATGTTCTTCAAATCCAAACTAACTTTATGGAGGAATCAGAAGCTAGTTTGGGGAATAAGGAAATTCAGTTTCAGCAACTTTAAAACAATGTACATCTAATCCATGTCAGCTATGAAAGTGAGGAAGAAAGCACAGAAAATTGGGAAATAAGTGGAGCTTCTTTGCCTCTTTGTCTTGAAGCATTTCAGTTTTTAAGTGTGGTATAAAATCTCTAAAGAAAAGGGTGAGCAGCTTGTAGAAATATATGAAGTTCCATTCAAACCTATATGCCATAAGTTGCAGCGATCCTTTCAAGTTCTTTATGATCTAGTAGTTGATAGGTTGGATAATTAATGCAATCAGAATTTTTCTCCATTAACAGACTATGAGAGTCAAATTCAAGATGATAAAGGTTTCACTAGACAGACATTTCAATCAGTAGAAATATCATCACAAAGCTTATCTGAAAGTCTGTAGGGTGTTAAAGATAAAAGTGATATTTTAGTTTCATGGCATCGAGCCCATCCAAAACAATTGTGTAGTTGCTTAAATCAGTTGACAAATAGTGTATATATTTTGGAAGATCCTTTTGTACAGTTCTTAGAGTCTACAAAGGAAAGCAAGTATTTCCTTATCTTCTCATTGGTTGACAAGGTTATATTTGGCTTTAGAACCTCAGTTTTAATCACAAACAAGCCCAAGCAACAAAATCCACCAATGTATATAATGCTTGAATGGTGGCATTGGTTGTTTCATTTTACCTAACCAGAAGTCAAAAAGCTGATTAGAGTAAGTAGGTAAGATTTCAGTTTGAATAAATTCAGTTTTTTAGCATCAAGTTTATGTTAGATCAGATTTAAGTTTGCAGAAAAGGGTGTATTTTTAGTTCAAAAGTTTTAGTCACAAAGATTATAAAACAGAGCATATACATGTTTGGGATTGGCCCAATGGATCATGCTACTAGTCGATGGTGTTCTTGACATCTCACAAGGAGATGGCATCCCCATGTGGAGCCATTGTTAGGTTCCTATACCAATAGGAGTCATAATTTTGAGTGACTAAGGCTAAGCCTTGTAATATTGTACATACCTGTTCTTTCTGCAAATGTTTTCCATATTATAAAAATTAAAAAATGTAAAGAGTGTATGTCCTAAAAGAAAAATCAAAAGACAAAAGAATAAGAGAAGGTCAAAAGAAAATGAAAATATATGAACCCCAAAAGACAAAAACGACCATGAAAGTGTGCAAGTCTAAATGCCACTACTATTTAATTTTATGCATAATAATGATTGTGTGCAACTTGTTATTCATGCCACAATCCATGGTAATCAAACTATTTAATATTGGTTATTTCATGCTTTGAATTTTATGTTTATATATTAGAGAATAAAATCTGACCAAACAGTTTAATCTTGGCATATCATAGTTAGGTAGAGAAAATAAAAGGAGTTCATAAGCTTAATCTGAGCCCTTAGATGATATAAGGTTAGAAATAGATAGATTAATTTTCAAAAGAAAAATAGATGAATAAGGGTTTGCTAGCCTAAATGCACCCAAATAAATGAAGAAAATATGTTAGAGGTAAGAAATGGGTAAGTAGAAGAAAGGTTGTTGAACTACAAAGTTAATTGGATCAAAGCACATGCATCATGCTTAGACACATCTTTCAACATGTATGATCAACCATGAAAGTAAAGGCAAAGTTTTCCAAGTTCATATGATTAACTCCCCCTCATTCACTTTTCCCCTTACTTACTAATTTCCTATCTACAAGTATGTTCTAAGTACTTTAAATCCTACAAGTCAAAGAATCTCAGAGCATTTCTTTAAATTTTGGTGGGACTAGACCCTCAGCTTAATGACTTATGGACACAAGTGCTAGAATCCCCTTCATACAAACCATCTCCCCTCATCATCCTAAGAAAACCCCTTTTCGTATGGTTAAACACCATTTACTTAGGAAAAGTAAAAACCCACCATGTAAATTCTATTTCATACCAAAAACCCACAAAAAGCCTTTTATTCTAAGTATAAATCTAAGTGTGCAAATTCATATATTTTACCCTTTTACTTAGGAAAAACCCACTCTGCCCATCACATTTCATATTAATTATTAATGTTATTATATAAATCTTGATATGACCCTTTTCCTGTATATTAACTAAACCCCTATGTAAATACCCCAATCCTTAGTTTTAATAAAAACTATATGTTATCCATATCCCGATACAACCTTACTTAATCCCAGTAAACCTAAGTAAATCCTGTCATTAACCTCACATGATTCCCTAATCCCGCGATTAAACCCCACCCGATTTCTTAACCTGGGATTAACTCCTAAATCAATCCCAAACCACTGTGATTAAAACCCCTGGCCCCCCCCTTAACTCTTGTTCATTTCCTTTGCGCATCTTCTCCGCTCGACTACCATTAGATCACAATCACCAAATCTAACGAACCACAGCCATATCGACTGAGCCCAATATCCAACCTTTACCCACCCGATAAGGCATTTTTCCCTAACCCCCCGATGGCTACATGTCATGCTCTAACGTAGATCGGGTGACCCCTCCTAAAAAACGTCCATGCCACAAAAGAGGTGCAATGACCCCCAATATCACCTCCCCACCAACCCAACAGAGCACCAGTTCCTCGTAAAAATAAAACTTTGCACCATACTCAAAAACATTGATCGTTAAGATTTAAACCTTGAAAACCCGTGTTTTGTGCCTTTCGCCCGTTTAATAGTATAAACACATTAAACCCTTTAGCGCCACCCTGAACCTCTATGATGCAATTCTACCTCCATCACGTCCAAAACACTGCCACGACCTCTTCCCAAAGCATCCCTGTGCAAATAAAGCCATCAAGTGCCTATCAAGCCGATCAATGTTTTCTTAATTATTGTTCAATTTTAAAGATAATCAGCCAAAGACACGAGTTTCGATAAATAATTCTAATACTAGTCGCAGAACCTGTTTACTCCAAGACTCGATAAAAAACTTATTAAAATCCTATATTAAGAAGAAGATGAAGACCATTATAAAAGGAACAAAGGTGAAGACAATTACACACACAGCCGAGAAGAAATCGTTCATATTGAGACATGGACAGTCAAAATAGAGGAACCAGACAAAGGATGTAGTTAGAAGACAAATAAATAAAACATACTGAGACTTGATCAATATCCACTTCCTGATATTGATACACATAAAAAGCTAAAGAATTTACTGTAAAAGGTTAAAAGGTTAAATTGTAAAATAAAAGGGAAAAACACAGTGAAGGATAAAAACAGGTCATCAGAGTGAAAGAGTATCAGTGACAGAGAGTATCATATGAAAGCCAGAAGTAAATAAAGCCTCCAGCGTAATGATCCAAATAGAAAAGAGCATAAAGAGCTAAAAACAAACCATAAAAGCCAGCAGTACCACAATAAAAGGGACAGCATAAAAGCAATTTAATAGCTACCTCTATCTTCCTATGAGAAGATATTCATATTTCCTAGATTAAATCTCAAGTCAGTTTGAGATATTTGTTACAGATCCATTTGGGCACATCAAATCCCAACATCCAAAATAGTGTTTTAGGTCTCATCAAACCCTAATTTCAGTTGTTTCATGCCCTAAGCAAGTCACCCCTTTGAAAGCCTCCTTCCCAGACAGTTTCATAACATGAAGACATCCAGAAATAGCCTCTAGAGGGACCAGCACAAGTAAGCCCTTATGAAGGTGCACTGCAAAGTAGTTAAGTCCACTGCCAGGGTGCTCTACAGAGCACTTAGGCTTCCTTTCACCTATGCTGGGTGAGAATGAGTGAAATTCACATAGGATTTGAGGAATATTCTTAGCTTTTCGATTCATCTAGAAGTTTCCCTCACTTGTCAACTCCTATGTGCTTGAAAATGGATGAGGAATGAGTTAAGGTGCATCCTATCCTCTCATCCCTTCCTCCATGGAACTAATTCTAAGTATGGAAGGTCATTCAATGCCACCATTAATGACAAAACCTCCTTCATCTTCCTATAAATTTACCACTCATCTAAGTGATCAGGGGCTGGAATATGTTGAATTGTAAGGAGATAATGCTGCTATGAGATTTGGCTTTGAAGCAAGTATTGTGATGCTATAATTTTTTCATGCTTTTGGTGTGATGTGGATGGTATCCAAGCTGGAGGAATGGCTTTGAATTATACACCAATGGTTGTAGTTCCTTCTTCTATCTAATAAAGTGTTTGAACCTTTTTCCCATATGTTTGTATTGTTTCATAATGCTTATACGTGTGAATTGTATCTGACTCCTTTCACTTATATTCAATAGATCGTATGCTTTGATCGGTTTTTGTCTTCTCGTGTGTTTATAGGGTACTTCTCAAGCGGATTAAGTACAGGAAGGAGTGATGGAAATGATACAAGGGAGATGAGAGGAAAGTGTAGGCCTTATATCTTCTCATCTTATCTATTGTTTATAGGAAAAGTCTAAAACACTTTAAACTGTTGTTCTAGATACAACTACTTATCTAGGGAATGAGTATTTATCCATAGATGCTAAATTCTCCAAAACAAATTAGTGACACCGCTGGGGAAGAATCCCTTTTCCTAGTACCTTATCCACCTCCTAAGACATCCTTCTAGACCTTATTTGTGTTCATAGATTGTAATTCAGCTATTTATATTGAAAAATTGGTCAAAATTGTGTCAAATTTCCTCTTGAAATGGCTTACTATCACCAGTGCAGGCTTGTGAGGGACACAGTGCATTGCAGAGCACACCTGGCTTAGGCACAGTGCTCTCAAGCACATTCTCTCCCACTTTGGGTTCCATTGATCCTCCTAGGATCAGTTTCCCACCTTTGGAAAGAGTTTTTGCCAACTTTTCTCTGCTTGATTGTTTGTTGGTTGATCAATGAATGTTATGTCTCAAAAAATGAGTTTTTATCTCCTGTTCTAGCCCAACTTTGATTGGATTGATTAATGTTTCTTCATGTTTTCTTTGTCATTATCGATCAATAGTCAAAGTTAGGATATAATTGATTAATCTTCATTCAAAAGAAAGTGTCATAATGTCTTCTCTTCCTTCAAATTAGAATTGTCATAAAAATCTTCGTTCTTATGAAAGATTGATTGATTGTATCTGCATATTTCCTTTTGTTCATATTCACATTAAGTAAATCAAAAATAAATACATGCATGTTGCATTAAAAAGGTTTGTGTGTGCTCATAGGAATAGTGTAGGGAAATTGCATTTAGTTTGTGCTCTTTGCTCTTTGATCGAAAGAAATATGTTTGCTCTATCCCTAAGTAGATAGGATTTTCGTCATTAAATTGAATGGAAAGAATGCTTATCATGATAGTTGCATTCCTAGCAATTTTAGAATACATCATGTGGTGAACATGAAAGGAAAATTCCTAAGTAAGATCAACTTAAAATTAACATCAATTTACCTAATGGAGCATTGTCATTAACGAGAACATTTAGTGGTTCTAGGCTAGAGACGTGTTCTAGCATCGTAAACCAAAGTAGTTGTCGCTAACTTGTCTATAATACATCTTGAGTGTGATACTTCATTCCACATACATGAGTATATCGTATCTCGTCCATGTACCTTCAGGTATATAGGGCGGTGTTACAGTATGTAAAGTATATGGGAATGCTTTCACTATGCGGTTTTGCATTAGATAGCACTTATATGGGCTGGGCCTCCACTATTGAAAATGCAACAAGATGATGGAGGTTAGTGAAAAGAAGTCGCCTTCACTAAGTGGTTCTGCAGGCTATTTTTGGCGCAAAGTCTATTTTTAGACTATATCTATTTTTAGACATATGGATCATGGTCTATGAGATGCAGGATGCTATTTGTGGATGATTGGTCATGTTGGTAAGAATAGATGGACCTCTATTTTTAGACATATGGGCGGAGTCTATTTTTAGACTGTGAGGCTAAAAATAGAACAGTCGAATATTATTATCTCTTAATAATATTTGGACTATAAACATCATCTTATTCTCTTGGAGCACTTCAGGTCGAGCTACAGATGTGGCACATGCAACTGCCAGAAGGAAATATGCTTTTCTTATGGGTTACTTGAGCTATTGCATGAAGGACTTCAGTTAGAACTCAAGTGATTGAGTTTGGTGGAGTTGTGTTCAGTTTGACTTAGTTGAACTAGTTGTAGTTAGTCTAACTAACAAATAGAATAATGATGAGTGGTATGAATTAGTTATTAATTAATTCAATAATTATTAACTCATCAATCAACTGATGAATACATCAGTTAACTCAGTGCATGGACAGTTCAGTGGAGACAAGTGTTAGAGGTGAGTGAAAGGGCAAGTCAGTTGTCAGTTGTGACTATAGTTGTGCATGTGATTTGCACAATCAGTGGGTTGAGTTGCCAATGAGGATTGTGTAGTGTTACACAAGGGAAATATGAGTTTGGTTCAGCCATTCAGTAGTATTCTCATGCAGGATTTCATAGTGGAGGCAGGCAAGCAGCGGAGGAGATTTGAATCAGCGATTGATTCAGATCTGAGCTAGTTTGTGTGTAACAAGTGGAGATAGTGCTGAGTACTTGCGAGGAGTATTGTACTATGTATTGTTACATGTTCTCAATCAATATAATATACAGATAGTTGAGGGGTTTTCATCTGTATGCTTTCCCTGGTACATACTTTGTTGATATGTGTAATTGATGCTTCAATGTGCGCATGCGATTGTTTCTTAATTCCGCAAAATTGATGATCAATGTAGAGGAGGTTATGTATTATGCATGATTCCACAAATAGTTTATAATCAGGATAATCTCTCTAAATAAGTGTCATATTATTCAAAATTTCTACATCCACGTACCTCAGGGTATATATGGGAGGACAACTCTAGGTTGCTATCAATCCTTAAGTAATCGAGTCGGCCACCTTGTAAACTGTGATACACCGAACACAACATTCAAGGAGATTTCTTGCCCATACTTCTTGGTTTGCCAGGAGGTATTCTGTAGTTCACAGTTGCTTGGTAAACCTTTTTCCTAGTATAACCCTTTTTTAATTTCATTTTTGATAATAAAATTAATCAGCAATCGTGGAGGAACATCAACCCTTACCCCGTCATTCACGAAGAACAACGAGCAAACTGCCTTTGCCACCCGAAGTGACATCTATTCGAACAAAGCGGTCTCACTTAACTGAGTCTAGTACGTCAAGAACTTCTAGTTCTTCATTTGAATTACCTGAATCATCTATTTCAGTAAGTACTGAGACTCTAATTACTCCAACCATTTCTGGTACATCTGTTTCTGAAGGAGAATTTTCACAATTACCTGAGGACATTAGCACTTATCCTAGTGAAATAGTAACTGACATTGTTCAACAATGAGTTGATCCTCAACTTGAAGTTACTCAACAAGAAAGTACTTCTGAACTTGAATCAGTTCAACCAGAAGTTAATCTAGAACCTATCCTAGTTCAAATAGAAGTTACATCTGAACCTGAAGTTGTTCAGGAACCTCTTACTGAAACTATTGTTCATTTACCTGAACATCTAGACTTTGAATTTGAACATTCAGAAATTGTTACTTTACTTGAAGACGATCAACCGGTTACTCCTCAAACATCAGTAACTACTGAAACTTCAACTTTATCAACACCAGAAATCTTTTATGGACCTGACGGTGAAGTTCTTCCACCAAGTTTAATTGATATAGAGGAATAATTGGAAGAAGATTCTACACCTGGAACCCCATTCCACTTTGGACTTGGGCTTTATCTTTACCCTCATACTCCTCATTTTACTGCTCCATTTGATCCTGCTTATTTTCAAGTAACCGTCAATACTTTAGGACAACTTTTGGATCAATTAACTATGGTTGAACAACCGTCAACATCTCAGACTATATCATCTAATGCAATTGTAGTAGAATCTTATTTTTCAATCTCCTCGATGCTTTCTACCACACTTGAGTCATACCTATATGGGGAACCGTCCGTCCTGGTTGGTTACCATTCCTTATCTGGAACCCACTCAGGGGTTGCTTCTACACCATGGTCATCACCCATGTCCTCAATTAGAATTAAACCTGGTTCTTCTCTAACGGGAACTCAACAGTTTGATATTGCATATCAATATCAAGTTGGGCAATATGGTCCACAAAGACCTATGTATCCATTAAACCGTGGATTGCCACCATATGGAGAGCAATATGCTTATTCATCATATCCTCCTTATTCTAGAGGACCATCATATGTTAATATCCCACAGTATTCAGGTCAATCTGGAATTAGAGTTTGTCAATGGCAACCAAATATGCTAGTTCAACAAAGACTTTTGTATCCAACTGTCACGCGGAATGAGTTATACTTGCGGACAAATCTAACCTTCCTAGGAGTCTAAGACTCTCTAATGACAAACAAACCAAATAAGAGCTATCCTTCTCTAGATACACATCATTTTACAAGAAATCAAATGTTCTCGATCTTACCTTAGGTCCAATGCTTGTTGTAGTAGTCCAGTCTTGTTGATCG
>APFE031280832.1:144277-159487 GCA_000404065.3 Pinus taeda | reverse complement strand
TTTGTATTTTTTAGGTTTCTGCAATCTTTATAATTGTGTAGATTATCTTCCGGATTTATCGCATTAGGTTTATTTTGATCGACGTTTCGAACCAGCAATGGTGGTTCATCTTCAGGATGTGAAAGATTAGTGGAAAACTTGGTCTTATTATTCCTTTTAATAAATAGATGTAAGAGATGCATTACCGATGGATAATAATTGATGAATATCTACATCTCTTTAAGAATGTAAGATCAGTCTTATTTTTCATTAAGAGCAATCTGTATTGTTCAAATCTGCAAAGTTTTATTGTTTCCTTTCTGTATCGGGAAAGTATTTTATCTTATAGGTTTCTGCAATATTCATAATTGTGTAGATCATCTTCCGGATTCATCGCATTAGTTTTTTTATTGACGTTTCAAACCAGCAACCGTGGTTCATCTTCATGATGTGAAATATTAGTGGTTCATCTTACATCTATTTATTAAAAGGAATAATAAGACCAAGTTTTCCACTAATCTTTCACATCCTGAAGATGAACCACCGTTGCTAGTTCAAAACGTCGATCAAAACAAACCTAATGTGATGAATCCAGAAGATGATCTACACAAGTAAAAATTTAATTATGAATATATTATAAATTTAACCCAAATAAATAATCTTAAATTTATATTACTTTTCTAAATAAAAATGATGAAGATGATGATGATTAACGTCCACTGAGACCAAACATTGGTCTATCGGACCTAAAGAAACAAATTATTTATTTTGATTTAAGATTTTATTCCTATGCTCAAAAAGCTTGGAGAGAAGCCTCCAAGCTCACTATAATTTTGACATTGTAAAAGGCTAGGAAGGTCAGTATTGTAACAAAGATTGTGAAACTGAGATCTAATGTGGTTGTACGCGGGGCACTCTAAGAGGAAGTGGTTTTCATCCTCGATGTTCCTATTCTCACATATATGGCAGATCCTTTCCATCCATGGCATTTTAGGAACTGCCCAACGACCCGTTTCACTATGGAGTTCATGAGATTTCGTTCTAATCTTTGCTACATTAATTTTCTTCTTTGAGCTAGTTAAAATAGAGAGATACTTTTGATCTTATAGGGTGGGGTTGATGACCTTTCAAATATTATTATAATTTGAAATTTTTAAAATTTATATTAAAAAATAATTAATTTTTTTAAAGGTTTCAAAGAAATTATTTTATTTCCGTTAAGAATTGTAATTTTTACTCATTTGGAAAATATGTTAATTTTATTTATTGATTATATAAAAAATAAAATTTTAAATTTAGTAAAAATACATTATAAAAATTAAATTCTAAAATTATATATATATTATATTATATATATATAAACAAATATTTCTATTTGTCCACATGGGGTAGCTCAAGCGGCAAGGGCCGTGGAAATGAAGTCTCACCGAACCGAAAGTCTTGGGTTCAAATCTTGGGCTACATAAATTAAATACATTTATCCTTTATCTACAATAGAGATAATAAATTAATACTTTGATGCCTTTATTCTTTTTATCAATATGTAAGAGTAAAATCAGATTACTAAGTTTCGAAAGAAAGTACTACCACATCTTCAAATAACGTTAATATTCACTGCCATTAACATTTCTACTTAACAGATAAACACAAATAGATAAGGAAAAGGGTATTTTCATAGAAGTTCATAAAGGTTGTGCTATATACCGAATTTACATATAAAAGCTTAAAAGATAAACACAAATAGATAAGGAAAGGGAGTTTTCATAAAAGTTCATAAAGGGTGTGTTAATACCAAATTTACACATAACCAACTATAATAGAAACTTGATTTAGTTAATTAATGCTTCAAAATTTATATGAAAGTATCTCAAGTTCATGATGAGCACAACCAAAGGGGACTTCCTAGTGAGAACGGCTTGCAAGTCTTCCTTACTCATGATGTGAAAGGATATTAAGTTTAGGGGATACAAAGTCAATATTAAAAGTTTATGTCTCTTTATTCAAGATGGGCACTCACTTCAAACTTTTGACACTCATGATGTGAAAGGATATTAAGTTTAGGCTATACAAAGTCAATATTAAAAGTTTATGTCTCTTTATTCAAGATGGGCACTCACACTCAAACTTTATTATTAAATGTTATATCCTCAAATTTTTACATGTTACTATAGTTATCCATGCTCAATGTCAAATGTATAATATTCACCAAGTTAAGTATCCAAATACAAGTTTAAGTAAGACCAAATTCCAAAAACAAGGAGAAAGTGCAACAATTTTAAGACCAAATTCCAAAAACAGGGAGAAAGTGAGAATGCAAGGAGAACACAATCAACCATCATTTGTGTTGTTAACCTATACTATATTCTGATATGTCAATTGGAAATTATATATTGGTTTGTTCTAAAGCCCGTGACAATGATATTTATTTTAGTTTAATTTTGATTTATTTTATTATTAAAATATATTTATTTATAAATAAAACAAATATATAATAATTTATAAATTAATAAACCATTTAAAATAATTATAATCTAATTATGACCTCCTCATCCCCACCTACCAATACGACCATTATGTTTTAAAAAATATATGAGCATTATGTTTCAACAATTTTTAAATGTTAATTTATTTTATGAAGGGAGTTACAATGAGTCCATCTAGGAATTTGAAAAGTCAATTTTGGTACCTTATGGTCGTTATATTTAACGACACCTAAACATCCTTTGTTAGGACGTCCCAAACTTGGCCCCATGGGGATGTAGAGGGGCTGGCCGGGGATGCGGGGAATATCTCTAGCATCCCTAGCACGTTGGATGTAGGATTTGGGTCCCCACTTTACTTTTATTAGATAATTGTCCTAAAAGTTGATGGGGATGGTTTCTTGGAATGGAAACATTTACATTTGAAGGTTTCTTCATATTCTTGCTATAAATTCACCATATAAATTATTTTGTAATACTTTAATATTTAAGCCCAAAGTGAGATTTTATATTTTATAGGATTAAGTACATTATATATTCTCAAATAATTGGTCATAAAAAAGAAGAGGATTAATATCAATACACAAGTAAATTGGAAATAAGTCTAATGCACTGAGGTGTACATTAAGGTTGGGTTGGGTGGTTAAATTGAAACCTTGCTAAAACTATACTTTAGTTTCAACTCTTTATGTATATAATTTATAAGAATTTGTTTTCATATTAATTGTATGGTGCGTTAAATTATTTTGTATGAGCGTTATTTATTAAATATTTTTTAATAAATTTGAATATTTCATTTACAATATGTATTAAGTGTTATTAATTAATAAACAATTTTTTATAAACTTGAAAAGTCTATTATTTGATGTATATATTTTTATAATTATTATTTGCTTATAAGGGGTGGTGATTATATTGGGATTTTTTATAATTTTAGAAGAAAATGATAATTACATCCACTTAGGGTCTCACTCAAGATTCAAATAATTGGGACAAAGTATATGCACTTTTACATGGTTTTTTTCTGAATAAGGAAGCCAAAATCATAGCATTAATAGTCATTATGGAATTTTTAGTGGTTATTAAAGCAATGTTAGGGAAATCCTCTCTGCTAGGCAGCAAGTTGGTGATTACTCTTCAAAATGGCATACTATCATGTAAAGAGATAATTAAATACTGAAGTTGATCTCTAGGTTAAGAAATCCACAAAGCTTACCTTAGGATAATATATTAAAAATGGGGGGCATTCTTGTTACATCATCTCCTAAGTTTGGTAGGGTGGAACATGTTAATCAATACTTAATCTAGACATGATTTACTCGAAACACATCAAATTTATTGCATCAAGATGGGAGTGTTAAGTATAGCCCTTAGTCTCCATAGCATGTAAGACTTTATCATGACTACAGTTAATGAATTCTTTGGCATGTATCATCATAGACTTTATGGGATCATGGAGATTTTATGGTTAGGATTTAGGAACAAATGCATTATATAGTAAGTGCTACCTCCACATTCAAGCTACCTACCAGTTATATTTTTTATTTCAATTTGGAAAGATTTTCAAAATAATGTGGCAAAGAATGTTGGTCTTTCTTATGGTGAAATTATGTTGAATTCTCTCTATGTGAAGGTTCAATTTCCATCTCTATTTATTTCTTCTTCTCTTTCTCTGTGTGCTTCTTCTTGGGATTTCCCTTCATGGGACATATTGTGGGGAAATTATGGGCTTTGGTCTCATTATAGATTCAAGCTTTAGAGAGAAAGTGGGATGTTGAATGATTCCCCCTCTATTTTTTTAGTTAGGGACTCCTCAACCCTAACATCCTCTAGAATTCACACAAGGGAAACAGACATTATGGAATTCAATAGAACTTTTAGAAGGCATGAGATCTATATAGTACAATAGGAGTTCTATACTTGTAGTAACAACTAAAATGCATGAGAATGAGCATCATTATGTCTCCTAGCATGAAATTATCATGTGTTTATTAGTTCAATAGGAATATGGGATTCATATATTAGAAGCAAAATGTAGCGTGTTTTGGAACATGGCACTAAACCTTTGCAAGAACTCTTTATCCACAACCTCAAACAACAAGGTATTGGTTAACTCTACTAAGGTCAAACTCAAGGAAGAGGAAATGGTCCATTAATTGAAGGAAACTATGAAACCCCCTTCATGGGGTCTCAAGTTTGTATAAAGAAACTACTTAGCAAGGGGAAAAAACATTTTTATTATTATGTATTTTGTTTCTATTCATTCCATAATGTATTTTTTATTTTCCATATTTAACAACACATGCAATTCAAATAATTAAAATAAAAATTAGAAAAAAAATTGACAATAACAATTAACGAGAAAATACCTATTTATATTGGCTCAATATACTTGTTTATGGTGGCTCAATTGTGGTGCTCCTCCTAGGACCACCTGAATGAATATGCTAGCCTTCCAAATATGAAAAACATTTCCAACTTTTTAACCCAAGAAACCTCTATGGGTTCCCTATCCCTCCAATCCTAAGTCCATACTGCAACCGTAGTGTGGCTAAGTTCTCAACCCAACACCTTCCCAACTCCAAACCCCACTCCATTGTCCAAGTTTCCACTCCTTAATTCTCGTAACTCTCCCTTCCCCCACTTCTCTAAAAATAAAACAAAAATAGTGTCCATGTTATTCTCCATGCCAAGCCCCCTTATCCCCTTTCACCATTCAAAGCTCTCCCTTGACACCATCCTCGAGCCACACCCCCCTTATCTCTCCACCTACTCCTCTACCTCTTAATTATGTTGGGCGATCTATTCATCCAACTACCCCTCATTAATGAATAAAATGATGAAATATTTTAATGTCAACCAACCTATGGATTTATAAGGATCCTAAAATATAAATTAAATCATGATAAAATACAAGTAATTAATTAATTATAAATTAGTATTAATGGTTTATCAACTAATTAATCATTAATCAAGTTTAACCATTAATCAATCTTAAGGCTAATCATAAAATTGATCATTAATCAAGCTTAGGGTTAATCATAGCTTACTCATTAATCAAGCTTAACCATTAATTAATTATCTAGCATAATAAGCTATAGAATATTAGAGTATTCATGCAAGTTGTGGGTATGTAGTTAGCATATGGATGCCTTCTGCATCTATTAATAACTTTAACAAGGATCTATCACATCAAGGAATCTCATAGTGGATAGGCTAACAACCTAACATAGCATAGTAAGATCATAAGGTAGTGGGAATTACATAACTAATCACATCAAGCATTAAAACTCTCCACTTCCATATGTTTTCCAAGAGGGAGCAAATAGTCATCATGTATTATGTTAGTCTATGTTATTATATGTCATTAGGATTTTAGGTGTTTTTATAAAACATGCTACTAGAGGGAGAACTTCGAACGTTGATCATATAGTATGTTGGAAAAAGAAATCTAGCATTAGAGAAATGCATATTTTGGCTAGTGAAACTTTGAAACAATCTTGTGTATATTGTTGTTATCCTAGCGACAACCTTTTGATATAATATAATAATTTATGCTTCAATTTTTAAAAAAGTATCATTCACTTATGAACAATATCACAGGATCTTGAATAACCAATTTGTTTCTCATTGCATCAAATGATGTCATAAGTGTGAAGAAGTGGGGAGCTTCTACAACCCAACATTGTCATGGTATTCATTTTCAGGATTAATATTGTGCATTTTTAATATTCAAGGAATTCACTATGACTCATCTTTGTACATGAGAATCCTTCACTAATGACCAATTTATAATAATATTATTAGTCCAAATGGAATTCATTATGTGGGTTGATTGTCAAAGGTGTAAATGTAGGACTAAAACTAACAAAATGGATTGCATGCTTCAATCATTACCTCCAAGACTTACATCTAGTAATCTAGACTTCCTAACAAGGACACCCATGACAACATGAATATACATCAAGTGGGCTTAATCTTAAAGTGTCTTTGTAATCAAACCTACTTAGTATCTTACTCGTATAAAAAAAACTTAACAAGTATTGTATTTAATAAACAACTCATTCTTTTGTAACTCTTTTATTTGATAAATAAATTATTGCATAATCTAACATTATAATATATTTTTTAGAATTAATTATATAAAATATTTAAAAAAAAAAATAATTCACTATTATTTACCTTATATATATATGTGTGTGTGTGTGTGTGTGTGTGTGTGTGAGAGAGAGAGAGAGAGAGAGAGAGAGATCCTATATACTATATATCATAACAAATGCTAAATTTGACTTAAGTAGTTATGGAATATTTATTTGTAGGTATGAATTTATCATTATCAACTTGAAGCTTCTAATTTTCAATATTATTTCCGAGTTGTAACAACTTGTCTATGAAATCTCAACATTATTTGTTAATTTCTCTTAAGGATAGGTGTATTATATAATCACTTATAATCATAGCATGGCATGGCCCTATATTCCCCTACAAAGTTTTCACTTCTGTAGACCTATAATATGTGTCGCACTATCTTATAATAGTCATAGTGACTTGGTCATCCTAAGCTAATTATAACTAGACTACCCCTTTATACAATACCCAACAATAATTTTCCTAAGTTTAGTTAGTAGATATACAACTAACCAAAAAAATTTCAAGCTTCTAAGAAACCATGGTTTCTAAAGCTCAACAAGTAAATAATATTCAATATTTAACCATTGATCTGATAATGAAACAATTACAAATAAATTTATTGTCTTTTTCCTAATGAAGACATATTGATCCAGGTGGATATTAGTGGCCACCCACCTATTTCCACCTAGTCCTCTAGTTGGTTTCATCAATTTCCTTGTTTATAGCGGCATTTACTATTTTTAGCAGTTTTCGGGTCCTGAACTTCCATAACAGTTTTGACCCCCTAAATGGTGTTTTTTTGAGGTCCGCAACAGGCTTGTTCCTATGAATATATTTTTCCAATGAGGTATCTTATGCACCAAATGAAGATAATATGACCAAGTTATGACCCCAAGAAATTGGCTTCCCAACTAACCACAATGGGGCCCACAAAATCTTGGTGTTCCATCTCTTGGGGTTAAGGTTTTGGTTGTTTAGGGTTCTTCCTTGTTGTTCAATAATAAAAAGGCCCTTGAGCCTCATTGTAACATAATTCAGAGGCATGTAGCTACCACATCGCTTCTCAGAGACAAGATACCATTGCCCGAGCTAGTTTATTTCCATTTATGTATGTAAGCATATTTCAGTTCTTTGATATTAATGAAATGGAATTTATTTCTGCTGCATCTCTATGTTTATGTGTATATCTGTATTTTGTTGTGCTCCTACATAAGTTCAGATTAGTGGTATCAGAGTGGTCTTCTATTTCTATGTTTTTCTTTGCATGTCCCCAACAAGGTCAGGGTATAAGGAGTTAGGGCTCAAATCGGTTGAACCTTTGCAATTCCAACCTCACAAACCTCGATGACCTCCCATGGTGGAAGAAAAGAAAGACAAGGGGGAAGGATATCCTTTCAAAATATGGCTCGAGGAAGCCCTCGAGAGACAAAGGAAAGTGATGATGGATAACTTTGCCCAGATCCTTCGGCAACTACCCACAGGTAACACATATTCATACAGTAGCAACTCTCGAGGCACCACCCATTTTAAGGTACAGGTTAAGTTTGACATTCCCATATTTGAAGGCCAGATAGATGTAGACAACGTAGATATATGGTTAAATATGTTGGAAGGATATTTTTTAGCTCATTATTTTTCCAATCGGGGAAAGATTACTTTTGCACTCCTCAAAGTCACCCCACATGTCAAGGACCAGTGTGACACCTACTGAGAACAAAAGGATGAGAGGGAATCCTCATTATTTTCAGCCACACCCACTTGGAATTCTTTCTAAGACGCCATCAAGGAACAATATTACCCTGCTGGGAGCTATGAAGATAAATACATAAAGTGGACCACACACAGATGTGTTCGAGTTCACAAATATTTTCCATACCCCTCACACAAAGATGGGTATCAAGGGTTCTGAGTGACATTTGGTAATTAAGTATCGCGGCTGTCCACATAAGTAAATTAAGGACAAGATTGAGTTCCTGGGCATCTCCTCGATTGGCGCCTCCTATCAATACACTGTCAAGATCAAGTAGAAATTTAAAGAGAAGAAGCGATACTTTCGATCTGTGAATCTGAAGCAAGGGAAAGGCACCCCCAAATCACAAAACAAAGTACAAATCCAAGGCAGGGCAACCCAGGACAACTCGCCTAAGCTGCAAGCAAATAAAAACACCACAAAGACAAAGAAGGATACAAATAAATGGTGTGAGTTCTATAAGAGCCCCATTCACAACATGAGTGTCAAGCCAAGCAATCACTAGTGGCTGAGCTGAAGGCTTCCAAATCAGATGCATGTTATGACTCAGAGTTAGAAACCCATAAGGGGAGTGACAAAGGGAAGAATATTATCGATGAAAATCCTAGTGCCACAATTGCCACCACCAAGATGTAGAAGGATGAGCCTAAAGATCTAGAGGAAGGGGAGTGGCTCTTCCACTCACAGATGTGGGTGAAGATTTCTCCATTGCAATTCATTATCAACAACGGAAGCCAAAAGAACCTCATTTCAACAAAGGTGTTAAAATGGTTGGGCCTATCGACAACACCACAGCCACAATCATACACCATCAGGTGGTTTCACCAAGGGTGAGATCTTCACGTAGCAAACAGTGTCATTGTTATGAAACAGGCTCACAAAAAGATAGAAAAGAAATATCAACACCTTAGAATTCAACCTCTTCGAGGGGGGCAACCTCCTTTACATTAAAAAAATGAACAATTCTTTAATGATACAAATGATAAGACCTCCTTTCTATATATAGGAGTCTAAGGGGTCATAATATAATCATAGCCGACATAACAATAATAATGTAAGGGCACAACAATAACAATAGTGGGCTTCTATGGGGCACAATAATAACAATATGGGTACTACAAGGGGGTTGCACTAATAACAATAAGGGGTTACAATAGTAGTATAGCGACCTAACATGCCCATCTCCTTCAAGAAGTGTTGTCCTCAACACTTAAGTAGTTTTGGATGCTTCTGTATAAAATTATCATCCTTCCATGTGGAATCTTCAGCGGGTAAGTTCTTCCACTTGATAAGATACTCTGAAATTGATCGATTTTGTAGCTGTCAAGTTCTTGTTTCTATGACTACTCCAGGTTCCAATATGATTTTTCCTTCCTCGTCAAGTTCTAGCAATATTGTTTGAACTAGGATATTCTCATTATGTAAGGTCACCATTTCTTAAGTGCATGTAGTATTTCCAACATTTACTTCTCATAAATAGCTTTGTGTAAATACTTTCCTTTGATTAGACAAATTTTGAAAACAATGGGTCTTTCTTCTTGCATTAAAACGTCACCAATTCCATTTCCTGATGCATCATATTCCATGATAAAGGTTTGGGTGAAGTCTGACATAGCTAAGACCGATGCTTGTCACATTGCCTCTTTAAGATGTTCAAAGGCCTTCATTGCTTCTGGAGTCCATGAAAATGCATCTTTCTTCAATAATGTTGTTTTCAGAATGTCTTCAACCTTCATTCTTATTTGATGATATCTTGAATGAGGATCCAACTTGGTGAAGTAAATTAATCGATGTAATTCATCCAATAATTCATCAATGACAGGAATGGGAAATTTATCTTTAATAGTGAGTTTGCTGAGCTCTCTATAATCCGGACACATTCGCCATGATCAATACTTCTTGTGCATCAATAATACTAGAGTAGAGAAAGAACTTTGACTATGTTGAATTATACCAGCCTCTAGCATTTCTACAACCATACATTCAATTTCAATCTTTTGGACATAGGGATATCTATAAGGCCTGATGTTTGGAGGAACACTTCCTAGAATCAAATGAATAGAATGATCATGATCATGAATAGGTGGGATGCCTTTGGGAGTCTCAAATACCTTGGAATGATTATCTAATACTTTTTGGAGATCTAGAGAAATAGATGATTTCGATGTGGGAACCTCTAGCGAACATAATTGTGCAATTACGCCACATTTTTATTTCTTTAGAAACTTTGAAATTCCGTTAGAGATGATTATCTTTCCCGGTTTCCCTATGATACCCCTTAATTCAACTTCCTTTCCTTCTGAAGAAAATTTCATGAAAAGTTCTTAAAAAATAAAAGCTATTGTACCCAAGGATTGTAGCCATTGGATTCCTAGTACAACATCAGCACCACCCATTGGAATGGAAACCATCGGGCTACTCAATACATATTCTCACATGGATAGCTTGATATTATGGCACTTTCTAGAGCAATTTATGGTTCCTCCACTTTCAACCATCACTTGACACTCTGGTGTTGGATATAGGAAGCAATTCAATTCCTTGGCTATCTTACAATGAATAAAATTATGGGTATTGCTCGAATCAATCAATTCTATTACCTTTTTCTTCTTGATATGTCCTTCTATCTTGATAGTTTGAGGAGTGGTAATTCTGTCCAATGCATTACAAGATATGGTCAGATTCATTTCTTCTTTCTCGATGTGATCTTTCACTTCTTGAACCTTTTTCTTCTTGATATGTCCTTCTATTCTAAGAGTTCAAGTAATGGTAATTATTGTCAATGCTTTACAAGATATGGTCAGATTCATTTCTTCTTTCTCTAGGGTTGGTTCCTAGTGTATATCCTCTTCTTTTGATGTTTCTTGATCCTTTTCTTCCTCCTCTTCACAATCTATGTAAAATAATGTCTTCTCAATGCACATATGACCTTTAGTGTATTTTCTATCACAAATGTAACAAAGCCCCTTTTCTCTTTTTTATTCCAATTGTTGTGGTCTAAACCTTGTATGTTGTGGAAGGTTAGGAGAAAAAACACTTCCATATTTATAGTTGTGAGTGGTGGGATTCCTTGTTTCCATAATTCCACTTTCAATTTTTCTTTCCAACCTGAATGCTTTCTCCAATGAATCAGGTTCCCAAAGACGAACCTCATATTGAAAGTTATCCTTTAAAGTGCCTACGAAGACATCAATCCTTTGCTTCTCTAGATTATTGTTTACCCTTATATTCAATTTTTTAAAGTCCTCAATGTGTTCTACCATTTAACCCTTTTGTTTTAGATTTATCAATTGGCTAAAGAAGGTGTTTCTCTTTGTATCCTCATAATGTGCTATCATTTCCTTCGTGAAAATTGATGACGTGACAAGTTGTTGCGAGAACAAAGCCCTTCATACCATAAAAATTGATTCGATTCTAAATATAAAGTTGAAATACATACCTTTTGTAATAGTTTCACCTCGTGTAGATCACAATATTGCTCCATCTATAGTATCCAATTTACTGAATCCTTGCGATCAAACTTCCTCATATCGCTTTTTCTTATTTTTAGGAGATCGATATTGGAACGACTATAACTCTATAATTTTGAATCTTTAAGTTCTGAAATTTCAGTCTGTGATAGTCCTTTGAGTCCTCTTTCTAACCTCGCAAGTTTGATCAAAATTGGATTCCCGAAGAAAGAGTTATGTCCAATCTCCCGCGATGACCTAATTATAGACTTGTTCAGTACATCGAACTTCTACGACGTGCCACATGTCACTGTTTCAACCTTAGGTTCTGAAAATTATACCCAACAAACTACAATCTGTATTATTTCTGTCACTTTTTATGAAATTTGAATCAAATGCTCCGAGAGAGAGAGTTATGACAATTTTTCCAAGGTCACATGTTTGGGGTGTAGTTCGGGAGTTTTCAAAAACCCTAACTTCCTCAGATCATATCTCCACAAATATAGCGAGAAACAATCTTAAATTTAGACACGAGGTTCAAAATGATTTCAGCTCAAATAGGTTTTTTTCTTAGCTTCTAAAACGTCACAAAAAACAAGTTATAGCGAAAATGCCACGATGACCTGTTTGAGATGGAATTTTGGAGCTTTCCAAAACCCTAACTTCCTCAGATGATATCTATAAAAATATAATGAGACAAGATCTGAAATTCGAATACGAGATTCAGCACGATTTCAGCTCAAATGGGTTTTATTTTAGCTTTTGAAACTTCGTAGTGAAAAAAGTTATAGTGAAAATTCCATGATGACTTGTTGTGAGTAGTGAAACCCTAGAATCCAAAGCTCTAATACCAAATGTTATGAAACCATCTCACAAAAAGATAGAAAAGAAAGATCAATGCCTTAGAATTCAGCCTCTTCGAGGGGGAAACCTCCTTTACATTACACAAATGAACAAATTCTTGGATGATACAAGTGACATGACCTCCTTTCTATATATAGGAGTCTAAGGGGTCAATATAATTAGAGCCGACATAACAATAATAATGTAAGGGCACAACAATAATGATAGTGAGCTTCTATGGGGCACAATAATAACAATATGGGTACTACATAAGCACAACAATATAATAAGGGGGTTGCACTAATAACAATAAAGGGTTACAATAGTAGTATAGGGACCTAACAATCACCTTCCTTACAACATCAAGACCTTCACAGATGAGGTACTATGTGATGTTTCTCCCATTGAAGTTTGTGATGTATTATTAGGCAAAGTATACTTGTGGAAGCACCATCTTGTATATGATTCTAGGCCTTGCACTATTATTATTACTTTGAGCAATAAGTTGTACAGGATACTGGAGGTAGCACCACCTACCACCATTTCTTTGATCACTGCGAAGAAATGCAGTCAGATCATTTCCCACACCATGATAATTTTTTCCTTATGACTTGCCCTTAGGGCAAGAAGAAGATTGTGGCCACAACCTCTAGAAAAGGCTCCTCCACACGAAAATAACATATGTACAAGGTTATGGAGGAGTACAGGGACATCTTCAACTCACCCACAGGGGTACCTCTACATTGTGAGATCAAGAACTCCATCGATCTAACCCCAAGCATGTCGCTACCCAATGGGCCAATCTATCAATGCTCTGTTCTAGAGAACAACGAAGTCGAGAGGCATATTTAGGAGTTGTTGTAGAAATGGCAAATTAGGCCAACTTCATCACCCTGTGGGAGCTAGATCATGTTGGTACAGAAGAAGGATGGGACCAAGAGACTTGGTATTGACTATCGGGCATTAAACAAGATCGTTGTCCATAATAGGTATCCAATCCCATGGGTTGATGACCTTCTGGACCAGCTCGAAGGGGCCAAATATTTTAGCAGGATCAACTTGAAGTCCAATTATCACCAAGTACTAATTGAACCCTCCAATGTGTGGAAGACTGCCTTCAAATCTAAGGAGGTCCTTTTCGAATGGTTGTTCATGCCTTTTGGGTTGACGAATGCCCCTGCAACCTTCATGAGGTTGATGGACGACATCTTGCAACCCTTCACCAACTCATTTATGGTGGTGTATTTGGATGACATTTTTATCTTTAGCTAGAGTTGGGAAGAGCACCTCCACAATATTTGACAGGTCCTCCAAGCCCTGCGATAACACAAGTTGTGTGCCAATTTGGAGAAATGCACTTTTAGTATGACCCAAGTTCAATATCTAGAGTACATCATTGATGAGCGGGGTGTGCATGTGAACCCATCCAAAATAAAATTCATTTAGGATTGGCCTACCCCAACCACTCTAACAGAGCTTTGCAACTTTCTGGGTCTTGCGGACTTCTACTACAAGTTTGTGTTGGGGTTCTCTCGTATCACTTGGCCTTTGAATCAAGTCACCAAGGGAGGAGCAAAAGAAAATTTATTTTGGTTTGAATCCCAAAAGAATGTGTTTGCTAAGTTAAAGCATCACCTCTGCTTTGGACCAGTGCTCACATTATGTTATGAAACCATCTCACAAAAAGATAGAAAAGAAAGATCAATGCCTTAGAATTCAGCCTCTTCGAGGGGGAAACCTCCTTTACATTACACAAATGAACAAATTCTTGGATGATACAAGTGACATGACCTCCTTTCTATATATAGGAGTCTAAGGGGTCAATATAACAAAGAGATGTATTCCATTGTGAAAGCATGCAGACAATGGAAGCATTACATTCTAGGGAAGGAAACAGTCATCCACACAGACCACTGATCCCTGTAGTTCACACAAACACAAGGGAAGTTGCAAAATGTCCACCATCAGAAATGGTCCACACACCTACAACAGACGCATTTGAACATTAAGTATTAAGTATTAAGTATCAGAAGGGCAACACCAACAATGTTGTGGGCATGAGATTGTGATGTGGTCACATCTTTACAAGAGTGATCTGGAATTCTAAAACACATAACAAATGCTCCTGGAAGGAAAGAAAGTTCCAAAATTTCACCTCTAGGATGCACTGCTACACCACCTAAGACACCTTTGTGTTCCTTCAAGTGAGCATGTCAAAATGATTTGGGAAGTGCACTACAGTCGATTCGCTGGACATTTCAGGGTAGAGAAAACAGTGGCAATGTTGCAGAAGTATTTTAATTGACTGAACCTTGGATAGGATGTTGGGAAGTACATCAGATCATGCACTACCTGTTCCATTGCCAAACCAACCATCAAGAAGCAAGGCTTATATACTCCTATTCCTGTTAAGAAATTTACCCAAGAACATAAATAATTACTGAGAGGAATAAATATAAAATTAACCAGCAATAACCATAAACACATAAATACACATGTTTATCCGGGAAAACCCCAAATCCGGGGAAAAACCCAATCATAATGAAATTTCATTATCCTTGGCCAAAACCCTGGCCAA
>APFE031280832.1:115354-142615 GCA_000404065.3 Pinus taeda | reverse complement strand
CATGTGCCCCAAAACCATCACTATTTAACCTGGTCAACTTTTGACTCTATCCCGAGTCAAGTTTACCTAACAATTCCTACTCCTAGTTAACCTTGGCAATCCATCTCCATGGATTACATGTCGGCCCTTCCTTCTACTAATCATGAAAATGACTGTGTTTTCATGGTCGTTGACAAATTCTCTAAGATGGCCATTCTGGAAGCCTGCAAGAAGAGTGTCACAATAGAAGTCGCTGCAAACCTCTTCTTTGAACAAGTGTGGGTACATTTTGGGATCCCACAGTCCATTACCTAAGATTAGGACAACAAGTTCCTAATTATATTTTTGTCAATTCTATGGTTGATGTTGGATACCAATCTCACTAAGTCCACGACTTTCCACCCCCAAACTAGTGGCCAAACAAAGGTCGTCAACAAGATGATCATACACATTTTGTGCATGTACAACTCAAAGCATCTACACACATGTGAAGAAATCCTCCCCTATGTTTATCACAGCTACAAAAGAGCTTTCTATAGCTCAACTAGCCATAGCCCCTTTCAGGTGGGATTGGGATTCCAACCACTATGTCCCATTGATGTGGCCATACCATTTGCAACTACTTAGGTAGATTCGTCTCATGTCTAGTCCAAAGATAACACATTTTTCACATCCTCCAATAGGTCCATGAAATATTGGACAAAGATAATTCTAAGTACAAGCAACGACATGATCAACATCAGGTGCCACACAAGTTCTAGGTGGGCGACAAAGTTTGGAATCTTCTGTAGAAGGAATGCCTCACTAACCCCGCCACAAGCTTCACCTGCTATGATATAGGCCATACACCATCACCAATGTTGTAGGGGACGATGGCTTCAAGCTCATCATTCCACTATTCCATGGCGTGCACCCAATATTCAATGTGGACCACCTTCGTCCATACTTTCCACCATTGTTGGACACATCCGACATTGAAGAACAACTCACACCAATGGAGCTAAATCCAAACTGCATGGAACAGGCCACAATTGATCATATCAAGGACACGTATATCAAGAAGACTCACCAACAGAGGATCCATATATATTGAGTTGTCAAAGCGGGCCAACTCCTTCACTAGGGACCAGGTTCAATAGAACCCTCCTCACCTCATCGAGGCTCTGCATGCAATGGGGACGATTTCTTCCTAAGGAGGGAGGATTGATCCAAGCATATATTGGTTCCACCAGCCTATTCCACCTAGACCTCTAGTCAATTTCATCAATTTCATTGTTTGTAGCAACATTTACTATTTTTAACAGCTTCTTGGGTCCAACACACATGAAGTAGTTTTGACCCCCTAAATAGTGTCCTTTTGATGTCCATAGCAAGCCCAAGCCTACATAAAATCCTTTATCACTTGAATAGATATTTCCAATGAGTTATCATATGCACCAAGCAAATATAATATGATCAAGTTGTGACTCTGGGAAGTTGGCTACCCAACTAACCCCTACAGGGCCCTCAAACTTTGGCGTTCCATCTCCTGTGGTTAGAGTTTTAGTTGTTTAGGGTTTTCCCTTGTTTTTCAATAATAAAAAGGTCCTTGAGCCTCATTATAACACATTTTAGAGGCATGTAGGTATCACATCTCTTCTTAGAGATAAGCTACCACTACCCGAGCTAGTTTATTTCCATTTTTATATGTAAGCATATTTCATTTCTTTGATATTAATGAAATGAAGTTTATTTATGTTGCTTCTCTATGTTTATGTGTATATATGTATTTTTTTGGTCCTTTCATAAGTCTGGATCACATCTAAACATTATTAGAATATTATACAATCAATTCCTTACAAAGTGAGTCTAGTCAACCATCACTACTATGCATACATAGAAATAGCATAAGTCCCATCTATACTTGCAACCACACTATTGTAGAACTTCCATTGTGAAAATTTTGATGTCAATTTTTTTTGAGCAAGGGAGCCTTTAACTAAAAAACCTAGCATTCAACATGAGCATCCTCCTCTTCTTCCTAGGAATTTTTTTCCCTACAACGCACCATGCCTTCCTTAGTCATTCAAATCACTTGAAAAAATCCACCACTCAACAATGTTCACTTCAAGACATACTCCAACGTTAATTCTACCTTAAGATCAAGACTTCCACTTGCCTCCTCTAGTCAAACATATGCTTAAACCCTTGAACATTTTTGAATGACCTTCATGTAGCATGACCACTTGCAGTATAGACTTAGACATTTTCTCTTCAATCCTTTCATGAATTTTAATTGATTCAATAAACTCTTAAATTTGGTCTCCTTTGAATTAAATTGAATTAATTCCTTAAAATTCCATCATCTCCACTTTATATCATGGAAGGGTTCCCAACCACCTCCCTTAAACTAAGGTAGTTATTTTTCTCTTCCATGTCTCCATGTGGACCAATGACCAAAATTATTCTTTAAGTCATATGATGATTACAATTATTTCCTTAAAATGAGGAAATGTATTGTATTTCAGCACCTAAGTCATCCACCTTATAAATCATGTGTTGTATCCATGCCTAGCACTTTACCTAGGTAGTTAAGGCATCATAATTTTCTTTACTTTTGGGATCACTTTTCTTCATAGCACTACCTTCAAACTAGGTTGTCCCACAAAAGTAATTTTATGCAACCTCCTACCTTATCCAATATATACATATCCTTTCTATAAATTAATATTTTATAGATACACTCCACTTCTTCCCTAAATGTGGAGTTCCTACAACCACAAATATATTCCAACTACTTAGGCATTCATGGAACACTACATTGTTTTACTAGCCATAAATGAGAGGTGGCCATGCCACTTGGTGGAAACTAACACTTCCCATTATTTCTTACAAGATATGTAGTTCCCAACTATTGTGAAAATCAGACACTTATAACATATTATCATTCAATACATTCTCAAATAAGCAATCTCACCATGTGCACTTTGTTGTGGCATGCTATCTAGTGAAACACTCCAACTCTACTCACTATCTATGACCTAAAACCTGACTTCAACATCTAATGTCTTCTCCATTTAACCCTAGTGAACCTTTTACCAAGTATTTGCACTTTACCATCACAATTCTATTATTTTGTTAAAGCTACAACAAATTCCATTGACACCACTCACTCTACTATAAGTGATTTCTCACCATATTACATCTCTAGCATTCGTGAGGTTGTGTGTAGAATGCTTAAATAAAAAATGACTTTGTCCCTCATTCTCATCTCTTTTGAGATTGTACCCAATGAATGTGCCTAATTTTCCCATTAGAAAAAAAAATTCCTCACATACTTCCCCACTTAAGCATGTTTCCACCCTAGCAACGTTTCAACAAACCTCCTTACTCCCATCAATTTTTCTATTGCTTAGACGCATCATCCATATGCAAATTGAACTCCATTCTTTTTTTTTCACACTATTGAACCTACCTTTAATTCACATTGAAATACCTAGGTGCACTTTGTATTTCATGATTTTAAATAATATAGGTAGAGAGGCCAACTAAATTCTAAAATTCATTTAATTGCATAATCATGTGCCACAAAATCAAAGACTACTACTAGTTTTTTAAGCACTAATCCAAAAGTGATATTTTTTAACAGAGTGAAGTATCTTATAAAATTGAAAAAAATATACCAAATTGGGAACATATGGGTGACTTGGCTCCACTACCTGCCAAAGTAGTGACTTGTCTTACAAAATTATTTGGCAAAAACAAGTTGGAAAGTGGCCATCAATGCCACTATTATCATCCCTTCTTGTAAGTTCCCATCAATTTATTTAGAAATTCCTAAGTTAAATGAGAAATATTTGAAACCTCCATAAATCTTACTTAAATGCATTAAGAATTGTATGTTTGTAGTGATCCTTCATTCACTTTCAACCATGAGAGATTTTATTCTTGGGTCTACTTGGCAGCTCACATGCACAAGTTCATCAAGAACTAGTTGTCTCCCTCTTGATTATCTCAACCCAAGGAATGGGTGCATCCTCTTGTTCATTCAAGTTGCTTGTGAATTTTTCACCCTATTAGTTTAACATTATGCTAATCTACTTCTCCATTGCAATCACTCTTCCAACTAGGTTTGGATTGATGTATATCTCCAAACAAACAATTTCCACTCCAAAAACCATAAAAATAGTGGTGCTCACTATGACTTCTAGCTTATTATACATTTGATCTTGTGTTTCATGTGCACCTTTATCCACTAAAGGCTACCTGTGACCTTCATCTAAGGTTTACTTAGACTCCTCTGAATTTTTATCATCCTCTTTGTCGACATCAGACTTCCTAATTATGGGTTTCAATTAACATGTTCATTGTAGGAACTCTTACAGCCACACCTAGTTACCTTTTAATTATCAACAAAATAAATGTCAGGATAATCAAAGATAAAAAAACTATCAAGGTGATGGATAAGTTGTAGAAATTTGCTAGAACTACCACGTTGAAACTTAGACCTCAATCTTGAATTTAACAAATCTAATCCTTGTGAACTTTCAACCTTGTGGATTATTTGAAATACTAAATTACGACAACAATTTTCACTTTTCTTCAACCCACATTCACATGGAAACTTAAGAGAATAAATACCATGCAAGTGTAGTTCAATACCAAAATTCTATAACTTCAATAGTTGCCCTGATGATGGATCCCAGTTGGGATTCGAAACGTTGGAAGAAAAATCTTAATACTGTGGAATCTCCGATGTCTGAATCAAAAATATATTTATAATAATTTAATTTTTAAATTATAACATTGAAAATTTAAATCATATTGAAAGCTAATTTTTAAGTTACCAAATTACAAATATAAGAATATTATAATTTCAATTGCAAGTGAGATAGAATCCTTTTTCAAATTTATACACCAAAACGCTAGAAATGCAATGAGATATTAATCCACACCATTATTAATTACCTATTCAAATTAATTACTAATTAAATTTGTTTTTTTTTAACTATCAAATACTTACAATTTCAAATTTTGCATATAATTATTGGTATTTACATAAATTTTAAAATTTCTAGCTTTAAGGCTTGATGGAGCTTTATGGCTCAATCGAGCTCTTGACTTGGGGTTACACAGGAGCTCGATCGATAGTTAAATTTAATGTTCAATAGAGTTTTTTTTTTTTTTTTTTTTTTCACTTCAGGAGCTCAATAAAGCACTTAAAAAAGACTCAATCAAGTGCTTAAATTACTTGATCAAGCAAACTTTTTTTCCACCCAAACACACCCTCTCTCACCAAAAAGTGTAACCCAACTCCATGCATTCACCCACCACATTTCAGATTATTTCACACTGGATCCGTGATCTCTGTAATCAAACACTTGTGAGCCTCATTTCGTCAATTTTCATATTGGACTTGCAATATCAATCTACTCATCAATCATCAACACAATTTGCAGCTAAAACTAAAATACAAACTCTGCAACACAATTCTCTCCTACACAATTAATCTCTGCAAATCAATCTCAATCAATATATTAGCCACACAAACAATCTTCTCATCAAAACAAAACCCTGCAACAACACATTATAACAATGTGATCCTCACACTCAACCTTAACAAAACCTCTAGCAGCCATATAAAAAATCATATACTGAAGCTACAACAAAGAATTCTCCAATAAAACCCTTGCAACACAAAAATATCAACAAACCAATCTTTGATCTAAAATATCTACAACAATAGCTAAAACATAATATCTCCTCTCCATCTTAGTACCAAGTAGGAGCCACAATCTGCAAAAAAATATTTTAAACATATAGATCTAGTGTAGCTCCATCATCCTTTGAAATATTCTTCAAATTGAGCTCTGATTTACTCTCAAACTTTGCAGTCCTATAGCATACACACTCTCTCAATCCAACCCCTTCTATTTCACTCTATGGCATTTTATAATTGATGGAAGATGCAATTAATACACATCACTAAACCTCGTCATATTTGACTTGACTTGATCACCTTCTAGATGATGGTTAACTCAAGTCAACTTTATCCATTAAAAACCATCCTAAGATAAATGCAATCTTGAGTCCATAGGTGTTTATGAGACTTTGTAAACCAATATGATGATGAGGGCCACCGCTGCTAGGTTGAAAACATGAGGACCATCAATGCTGGGTTGACATTAATTCTAACACCATCAATATGGCTATCCCATGATTACATCTTCCAAGGTATCTCACTTGTTACAACGGTTCAAAATATAAATATGATGAGAGGTGGCGGTTTTTTCAATTGATAACATTGATAAACAGAAATTTCCTAGATGAATATTTTCATTGCTCCACCACCACTTCATGTTTTAAGTTGCATTGCACAATGGTTAAGGGGAAAAGTGGTGGGTGATGGTGAAATCATGCGGTGCCCACATGGTCTCCATGTCACCCCAACAAGTCATCATAAATGAGCTTTCCTCCACATTGGCACAAGTCCACACCAACTCAACACTACCCATGTGGCATCCACATGACACTACCACATCAACATTGGCATGATTCCATGACATTAGGGTGCCATCACATTAGGTTAATTGGGTCCACATCATCAATGGGCTCCTACATAGAATCTATGTGGTCCTTGTCAAATTCCCACTACATTACCACATTAGTTAGGCCCCACCTATCCCTTCCCCTTCGTGTTTTTGATGATTTTTTGTTATATTTTGTTCCAAAGTAATCCACATTGTCACATAGTTATCCATTGTTGGAATGCCCTAGACCCTGGACCTCTTGATTACACTCACACTTAAGAGAACTCTAACCCCAATGGTTATTTGGTCATTATAAGAGTGTGCACTTGGATCCATATCCTATCTCTTGCATGGTGCATCATACGTGAGACCACCATATATCATCTAGTTTTCCATAATGTCTCTGAGACATTATGAATCCATCCCTCCAAAGAAGTGTTCACCCTCGCCACATCTATATTCCCAAATCGTCAGATAATCCAACCGCACTTCAAAGTAATCTAGTCCTAAATGTATCTAGGCCTTGATGATTGTATGCACTCGTGTTACCCCTGGATTTCCTAGATGCATGGATACAAACTCCATTCAAAGGACCATCTAGCCCTAGATGATTTTGAATTTCTATTAAGACTACTTAAAGAGGGAAAACTTAAGGAAATTCACTAGAATTTCCTGAAGAAGGGGGCTTCAGTCATATCTTTGGAACAAAGGCCAAATCCAAAGGAACAACCTTCAAATGTGTTATGCAATTTCCAAAAGAGCTACATGACACCAAAAAAACTCAACTTGCAATGGATTCTAAGTAAAAAAATAAGTGGCTCTAAAAACAAGATTTCACAAGAAGAATTAAGACTGCACTTTGATAAGAGAATATCAAGGTCTCTCAACAATACAAAAGCATGCATAAATTATAATATCATTGCATCGCTATTGAACCAAGTGACTATCACCACAAGATGAATAATAACTTAACATTGAACAAATAAGTTAACTTCTCAACATGTGAGGAAATCTTAAGTGTGGCAATGAGCCATTTAATTCATAAACACATCAAATGGCTAGAAAACACCTATAATAACAAGTTCACAGAAATACCTCATACAACCATACATAATCATATAAGAAACCATGTAGTTCATGGAGATAATAACCATCACATAGTGCCAGAAGTTCAACATATAGATATAGAAATATAAGGCAACTCAATCATCACGAACATGCAATGAATCCAACAATCTTCAATGACTAGTGTTAAAACATAAATTTTCCAATAATATATCAAACCCTTTCATTACCCATAGTTCATTCATGCATAAGTAATTATACTTACTTATCGAAATAAATTGAAATGGTTGGAAGGTGAAGGAAGAACTTCAACCCTCCACCCAACCATATGCCATCTACATCATAACATTTCTTGTAGTTGACCAACCCCAAACCGGATCCAAAGTTTGAAGGGATGTTTTCTTAGGGAATTCACCTAAGAATCAACTAGGGAATTACTCAGTTTTAGAAGTTAGAATCCACTATCTAGGTGTTTTATCAACAATATTTTCAAATCAAGCATTGCAGGAATCTGTAGTGCACTATCTAGGTAGTTTATCAGCATCACAACAAGAACCGTAGTGGCTTCCTATTGATTTATCATGTTTACAACAAGCACCTAAGTGGTTTATTAGCCCATTCAAAAAGAAATAAGTGTCTTATCGGCTTTCTCAGTGAGCACTTGGTGGTTTATCAGCTTACTCAGCAAGGACTCGTGGTTCATTCCCCTCTTATCCTCCCACTGGCTAGTCCAACTTGGACACACATAGTCTAGTGTCCTTAACACATCAATACAAGGGAAAAAAACCCCCAATTCTAGGGCACACGACTCGATTGCACTCCCAACAATTATCTTATGCTCCATGTCCTTCTCTCTTCTCCTCTCACTTTTCCTTCTTGCCCCTTATTTTTCCTTGAGGCCCTTTTCATCCTACTGGACATTGAACTTCACCTTCCCTCATGTCTTGGGAAAAAACATATGCACTTTCTCCATCCAATAATGTCTTCGTTATGTGTCACACAGTGACTCAGTCTATTATGCCACCTCCTATATCTTTGAAGTTGAGGATGTCATCCTAACTTCTCTGCTCTCCCTCAGACTTGGATCCATGTGTCCTTCTCTTTAAGCCAACATTTCATATTTTTATTATTTTCAAGAAAATAAATTAATACTTGAAGTGTTTATAAGATTTTTCTCAACCAATCATGATTTCCATGTTGGAATTTATAGTTATGACCACACATACAAAAACAAGGGGTAGAAAGAGAGCACTGTTACAAACCCACCCCCTTAAAGGAATATTATCCTTGGTGTTTCTGTAACAAGAAAGCAAAAGAAAAAAACTAAGCTTTATAATCATAGCTCTTACATCCACTTAATCATTAAACAAAATGGGCACAATACCCTTATTTACTCTGTCATCTCCCAGGTGGCTTCATCGGGTCCAAAGTGCTTCCATTGCACTTGAACTACTTTATTACTCAATTATGAAGCATGGTATGTCTCCAATCTATGATGCATAGTGGTTTTGGTTGGAACTCTTCCTCGAGTTCCACCTATATCTCAAATAGTCAAAAATATGTTTGTGTTATGTACATACTTCTTTAGAAAACAAATGTGAAACACATCATGTGCTTTCACTATGGGTGGTAAGGCCAATCTATAAGGCACTAGCCCCACTCTCCAAAATCTGAAATTGTCCAAAAAATATAGGTGCCAACTTAGGACAAGACCCCACTTTTAGTGAGATTTTCCTTGGTTTGATGTGGCACACTCTCCCACTTCGAATTATTTTTGCATTCTCTACTAGTATGCATAACTCTTTTACATATCTTGGGCTACTTTTAATTTTTTTCTTGATCTTAATTACTTCTTGCTCCATTGATTTCAGCATGTTATGTCCAAGAACCACTATATTCATTAGGTTATCCCAACTAATAGGAGTGTTACATTTTCAACCATATAATGCCTTAAAAGGACTCATCTTTAGTGACTATTGATACCCATTGTTGTATGAAAACTCAACTAATCGTAAGAAATTTCCCCACTATTGGAATTATGGATAATGTTTTGTCCTTGAAGGAAACCTTCTTAATAAGGATGTACTTGATGTCAACATATGATGATAATGGAACTCATGAAGATTGGTATAGATGCTGCTGAAGCTATGAACACATAATTCATAGTTCAGAGACAAATGGATGATAAAGGTGAAGTGTGAGAAAGTATACGTAGGTCCTATAAAGAAGATTCACATACATATGTAGTTCATGTGAAGCAAAGTCGCATACATAATCTCAGTCATGGTAATCTGGATACCAAGGGTCTTTACCATGGTATTGGCCCATAGTAATCAGAGTGACAATGCTTATTTGATCCCATCAAAAGACACTACCAAGGTATTTACCTGAGTTATTGGCTAAGGAAAATACTATATAAAGAGATGGAGATCAAGGTGTTGTGTGTCCAAGTATTGGGTTGTCTATAAATGATTTGATTTGAAATAGGTGTGCACCAGGGAGCAAGGAGAAGACTCAGATATGAAATATCTGAAGTATGTTGGCATATATGCTTAATTGATTTATTCATTACAAATGTCTAAGTAACTAAAAATGATAAGTGTGTGCTTGTAATGATGTTGTATTCAAAATTCTGTAGTTTTGAAATTAAGGGTTACGGAGAGTGAAGTTGTATTTTGCAGAGAAATTTTTCATATTTATATGCAAGTTTGTCTTTGGATAGTTGCGTACATACACATATATGTTTCAAGGTAGTCGTGTATAATTTATGCGAATTTATTCAGTATGTCGAGATATGTACGCGAGTGTTATGCATGGTAGTTTCGAGCATACGCTAATATGTTTCATGGATGTCGTGTATATGCTCTACGGTTTTATACTGTGGCTTAATGATGATATTTGATCAGTTATGTTTTGATTGTTGTTTTTTGTCGATGATGTCTCTATCTTGATGATCTTTTTCTGACAATATTGATTAGGTTGGTTATTCATGATAGGAATATTGGTTAGTTATGATGCTACAGTTTGGTGATATGTGGGTTTAGTGGTCTATGATCGATTTAGGACATGATCCAATGATTTATTTAGCGTTACACTTACTCATGATTCAGTTTGCAGTAGTTTAAGATATGTAAGCAGGTGTTATATAGAGGAGGTGCATCCATACACGAGTCTTATTTAGTACAGTCATGTACAATTTTTATTTTTATTTTCTCCTAGTTGGGTTCTACATTTAGTGATTTCATGCTTCAGAAAATAAATTGATTTTCACTATTACAATGTCTCATATTCAGTGCTTTAGTTTGAAATGTTTGTTTGGGATTATTGTTGATATGGGTCTAGTATGGAAATATAATGAAAGGTGGCCTATACATTGTTTGATGATTGTTTAACAGGAGCATCTAGTCTGAAATATTCTGAAAAGTGGTCCTCAAGGAGCTAAGGGTTGCAACCTTCAGAAAGGGGGTAGGAGTTCCCTTTTAAGAGCCAGTAAACGCGTTAGGGGGTGTATCTCCCTTCCAGTGGGTGATGGAGAACGAGAGAAGGTTGTAGCCTTATGCAGGTGGGTGCATGTGTACTGATAATAGTTTGCGTCAATATAGATGTAATGATTATTTTTCTTTATATCATAAGAAATAAGACAGAGACAGCAGTAGCGGTGGTTTTCTCCCACATTGGGTTTCCACCTCAAATCCTGGTGTTCTACGTGTGTTTCTCATTTTTTGTGATTTATTTATGTTATGTATTGCATAATGAAAAGTAATTAATCTACTAATGCCATGATTAATGATAATCATCTCATATAATACAGGAAAAACCAATAAACTGGATATATGCCAGTTTCCTTCTCTGAAGTACCGTACATACACAGGTTTCTTTAATAACAATATCGTACATATTTTAGAATATAAAATTTGAAATTTTACCTTTAAAATACTGATTCACCCAACACCCCCCCCAAATAATTTCCCCATAAATTAGTATCAGAGCAGGTCCCTCAGAAGAAGCTTGGTCACTTAAAGGGAGATCCATCAAGATGAGTAGTCAAGAGGGAGTATCTTCTATTAGGTCACCTTTGTTTAATGGAACTAACTTTGTATTTTGGAAAGTTAGAATGAGAACATATTTACAGTAACTTGGAGATGATGTATGGGAAATCGTTAAAGGAGGTTATCAACACCCATCCTCCATTCCCAAAGACAATGCAGGGAAGAAACAATATGAGACCAATGTAAAGGAAGTCAATTCTCTCTTAGGAAGGTCATGCAACTTAATACCAAAAAGGATATATGGGAAGATTATCAAAAGCTATGGAGGTGACACTAAGGTAAAAATATCTAAACTTCAAGCGTTTAGAATTCAATATGAGACTCTCAGAATCCATGATGATGAAAGTATTCCAAGAGTTTTCCTTAGAGTATATGATATTGTTAACTCAATGAAAAATGGTGATGAAATAAAATATTGTACTATTGTTGAGAAAATTCTAATATATCTAACCTCAAAGTTCAATTCCAAAGTCTCCTCCATTGAAGAAATGTGGGATTTGAAGAATCTAACTATTCAACAACTCCATGGGATTCTAACAGCTTATGAAATGAGAAAAGGGGGTCCATATGATATTAGAGATGTAGCATTCAAAGATACATACAAAGGGAAGGAAAAGGAAGAGCTTAAGGAAACAAGTTACATTTCAGAAGAAGAAGAAGTGAATTTTGTGAAGAAACTTCAGGTAGGTAGTTTTAGAGTTAAGCCTCCTTTTAAATGTTTTTCTTGTGGAAGGGTAAGTCACTATGCTGCTAAATGTCCTTATAAAGAAAATCATGAGAAAGGGGAGGATTCTCCAAAAGGGAATGTCAAAATAAATTTTGATAGCAAGAAAAGTTTTACACTCATGAAGAGAGTGAATATTCTTACAATAATGAGGATATTGAATCTAGTCAAGATTATCAGTTGCTTATGGAATTTGAAGAAAAATGTGTAGATTAATTTGATGATGTATTTATGGATGCTCTAGAAGAAAATAAAATATGTAAGGAAAATATTATTGTTGAAGAAATAACTCAGCTAAAAAATTGTCTAGAAGAAGCTAAATTGGTTGCAAAAGTTTTGAAGAAAAAGTTCTAGAAAAGGAAAGGAACTGTGAAAATTTAGAACTTGAAATAGTGGGTCTAAGAAAGGAACTTGAGAAAATAAGGGCTCTAAATTTTGTACTTTCTAAAGGATTTGAGACTTTAGAAGAAATCATCAAATTTCAACACTCTCCTCTAATCAACACAGGTCTTAGATATAATTCAAATGGTTAAACATAAAAAAAAATTGAAATATTCTAAAATAGGTACAAGAAGCTACGACAATGCTGTAAAAGGAAGCAATGATTAGAATTGTAGTTCTTAGAAAAATAATGAAGGATCAAATCCTTCTCATACAAAATAACCTTACCATAATCAAAGGGAAAGATACTCATGAAGAAGGTATTATATTTCCGGGCATTCCTACTTCAATGGTCAATGCTTCACTTATCACAATTTTGGTCACAAAGTTATTCATTGTGTTGCTTATAAAACTATTATGACTAGAGAAGCAAGAAAACAAAAGAATGAGATCGGGGAAAATAACTCTTCTTATAATGTTTTCTCCCCTCTTTAATATGAAATTGAATGTTCTCTTTGCAATAACTTTGGTCATAAAGAAACTGAATGCAAAAGCATAATGGGACCTTCTTACCAACATGAACAAAAGACAATACCTCCCAAGGTATGGAAAAAGAAAATTATTGATACTGAAAATTGTGGTCTAGATTTATATGTAGGAGATCAAGAAAATATATGGTACATTGATAGCGGATGTTCAAAGCATATGACAGGTGACAAAGATAAGTTTATTTCTTTTAATGAAATAAAGAAAGAAAAGAATGTAACTTTTGGTAATAACTCACCTGTTGTTATCAAAGGAAAAGGAACTATGTTGTTGAAGAAAAGGGTCAAGGCTGGAAATATATTATTTGTTGATGGACTAAGACATAACTTATTAAGTTTTAGTCAAATGTGCAACCAACGGCATGAAGTTATTTTCATATCAAATAATTGTGTGGTAAGAAATTTGGATATAGGCAAGATTATAACAAAGGGAACAAGAACTCCATGCAGTGTTTGTGTCTTGGAAGTTGACCAAGAGCATTATTATTCAAGTAAATTTGAAGAAATTTGGCTTTGGCACAAAAGGTTGGGGCACCTTATCTTTTCTCAATTATACAAATCAAGTAGAATGGGAGAAATTTACGACTTTCCCAACATCTCTCCACTTCAAAATAACATTTTCAAATCATGTCACTTTGGTAAGAAAACTAGAGTTCAATTTAAATCTAAAGAAGGTGCTTCAAGTGATCTAGGTGGCTCCAAACACATGCAGATGTCCTAGAGGACTCAGAAAAGGTCAAAATTCAAAGTGGTCGGATTTCTCTCAAACCAACACCAGATCAAAGTGCTCATCACCCTGATTCCAACGGTATGAATGACACTCATATCCGAGCGCGTATGGAGGAGATAGAGCCAGTCATGTTTGCAGTCAAAGTTGAGCAGTGGGCCAGGTTTAAGTGTCCTACAAATTCACCGTCAACCGGCATCAAAACTTAGCTCCTGAGAGCTGATCTAGGTGGATGTTGGTGGCCACCTGCTTATCCCACTTGGACCCCCACAAATTTCTCTTTGATTTTTTCATTTTCCTTAATTATAGCACAATTTACTATTTTTGGCAGTTTTTCAAGTCCTGAACTTCTGGAGCCATTTTCAAGCCCTAAATGACATTTTTTGGGAAAAATGGGACTGCAATGGGTCATTCTCCAATATTGGCCATTCAAAATTTGTATTCCTCGGATAGATCTTTCTAACGAGGTATTGTTCGTGTCAAACAGAGATTGTATGCCAAAGTTATGACCCCGGGAAGTTGATGTACCAATTTAACTAAATAGGGCCCATAGTTTGGCGCTTCATCTCCTAGGGCTAGGTTTTTGGATGTTTAGGGTTTTCCATTGTTTCTCAACAATAAATAGGACTTCGAGCCTCATTGTAACATAGTTCAGAGGCATGTAGCTGCCACACCTCTCCTCAGAGATAAGCTACCATCGCCCGAGCTAATTTAATTCCATTTCTGTTTGTAAGCATATTTTAGTATTTTAGATTATTGAAATGAAGTATTATTTCCACTGCATCTCTTTACTTATGTTTATTTCTGTACTTTATTGCATTCCTGCATAAATCCAAATCAAGAGCGGGTGAAATTGTTGCTTCTTTAATTTGTCTAATAACCCTTATATTAGACAAAATCAGAAATGTGGCCTATTATTAAAAAATAAAATAAAAATAATATAAATGAAGTGGCAGGCCATGACCCTACCACCCCCCAAACTATGTGTTAAGAAAAAGATTTAAATAAATAGGTCGACGGGCCATGACCCCCTTCGGCCCCAACCGCAACCATATTATATAAATATATTGGGGTGGGTGCGCCACCTCCGAAGGACCCATCCCACACCCCCACCATACCACATAACACTTATAAACCATGGGTGGCGAGGTTTGAACCCACTCGGCCTGCCGCTTGGGCACCCACACTGCCAACACACCCCAACGTATAACGATTAACACATCAATGCAACAAATAACGCCCCGTTTAATGCAAACCCCACCATGTGTTAAAGAATGGTTATAACCATTTGCAAAATGATAACGTGCCAAAAATTAATCGTGCGCCATTCTGAGAGGGTCGGGATTTGATCCCCCGACCTTCCCTCCAATAGTTTCCCAGGTTACCACTACACCAAATCACTCCATGTGGAAAGGTCTACCCACGAGCAAGTATAAAAACTCAGTACGCAGATGCGCCTTAAGGAGGAAATGGTGCAGTACGTAGATGCACCTTAAGGAAGAACTGGTGCGTAAACCGAAATATTAATATTTTATTGCAAAGTAGTGGAACCATGTGGCATGGATTCCCAGGCAGAAATCTTTTGACGCTGTGAGGAATCTTTAAGATTCCCTAGGAGGTAAAAATTCTTTTTGTCAGAATGTAATCAATTTTATAGTCATTTTTCTCAGATTTTCGTAGGGAATGCAATGGAGAGGTTGGATTCACCTTTTGAGCAGTGGATTTACAGATTTCCAAGAGTGGATAATCTTCGAGAATCTTGAGGGAATCTTCTAGATTCCTTGGAGGCTGAAATTTCCCAAATCCAGAATGCAGCTAACTTTATATTCATTCTTCTTAGAATTTCGCAAGGATCTCAATGGTGATATCATTTTTATGATTTGAGTTGTAGATATCTATTCAACCCAGAGGAGAGAATCTAAAAGATTCCTACAAGCCCAGATTTTGTCGGTGTCAGAATTCGACAAATGGATAGTCAATTTTACACCTCTCGGCGACACAAATTCAGTGGTGCAGTCAGTTTTTGCAACTACGCCTTTTATTTTTGGCCATTTTTTTATATTGGAGTGATGGTGTCAGATTTCAAAGTGTGGACAGTCAATTCTATGCCATTCGATGCCACGATTTCAATGGTGCATTCAAATCCAACAACTGAGTATTCTATTCTTCAACCAACATCAGAGTTAAGGTATATGAAGTGTTGTTTTCATGTACTTCTTTGATCTTTTGATGTGAGATGTACTATGTTGTTTCAATTCCTGCTTGATGTATGATGGAGAATCTTTGTGTCTATTTCATGTGACATGTATTCACCATGGATTTTTATGTATGTTTTGTTTAAGATCCTTTTGTTTCCATGATGGCAAGATACTCATCGTCACCATGGGTGTTTTGGTTGAGATCCCTTTAATGCCATGATGACGGGATACTCATTGTCACCGTGTCTAAATTATGTCATGTTGATAGGAGGCTTGTTGTGAGTGATAGTTCTTGTAGCGGAACATCTCATGGAGAGACTTTTCTACTCATGTAGAGAGTACATTTCCTTGTATGACATTAAACATAGTCCGTGTACATATTGACTATTTCCAGTACTAGATGAAGTAGCCAACACCATCTTGACACCGGCCCCGGAGACGTAGTCCACACTCGACGATCTTCGTTATCAACGTCTCCTGTCTATGATTTGTTGATTGTCAATAGGTTTCCATTTGCTTAAGCATGCATGTATGTTCATTTATACTATGTTAAAATGAAATTCTAACCACATCATGGGAGTAAAAGATCTGGTTAAGTTTGGGATTTGAGTCAAATCAGATCAAGTTTGGTATTAGAGTTGTCTTTGCACGAATGTGACCTGCGAGCATGATCAATGGAATGTGCAACAATGGAGGATGACAAAGAGATGTACGAGACCATTCTTAGAGTGTCCCAAAAGATGGACATAATGTATGAATATCTACAAGAAGACACAGATGAAAAGCAGTGATTGTAGCTTCAGTTGCAAGCCATAAAATAGGCCTTGAAAGAACTGAAGCACAACAACCAGAGTCTTCAAGCAAATAACATTGAATTGAAGATGCTTCTACAGGAAGAGAAAGAGGAGAAACAGAGGTTGCTACAAAAACTGCAAGCTAAGGACGAGGCCTTGGAAAAGCTGCAATGTGACCCTTGTGAGGTAAAATGTAATTCTCCGTCTTCATGTATGTTTCCTGATGATGATTTCTCTATTTTTGAAAATCATACCATAGGAATTGGCTCCAAACTGCTTAAGATAATGGGGTATGAAGGAAAAATATTAGGTGTTAATGGCCAAGGCATTATCAACCCCATCAAAGTAGAGGAATTACCTTGTTAGGTAGGACTTGGGTATGTCGGGAAGGAAGTTGGGGAATGCACCAAAACAGCCAGCGAACTAGCAACAATTGATGATGAGAAGCCCTCATCAATTCTTTCCAAATCGATAGTGGAGGTAAAAGATGTTGATTTCCCTTCAATTTCATCTTCACATAGTATAATTTATGTTGGAAATATGGAGATACCAATTACAGGGACAAACATGAGACTCCTTATCAAGACGAGGTACAAGGAGGAAGTAGGACTTGGTGTTAATAGCCAAAGCATAAATAATCCATTGGAGGTTGAGGAGAAACCTCGATTTGCAGGCTTGGGATATACTGAAGGAGAATGCTCAAAGGTGTTAGATGCTTCCGAGACATTGTTGAAATCGTCGAGGAAAGAGAATGATGGGAACACATCACCATCATCCCATGGAAGTGCCCATTACAGGGAAAGAGCTGAGGCAATCTCTCATTGTCATAATTACACTAGAGATAACAAGGAATGGTATAACAAGTCTCAAAATTCGAATATTCATTTTGATTACAATCATGTTGTTAATAATGGACATAAATCATGGCATTGAAAAACATGTAGTTTTTGTGGTTTACATAACCCTGTATTTGATAAGTAATGGAAGAGAATGGCAATACGAAAGAGGATGAGGTGTGAAACTTCTTCTCCACAACAGAGAAATAAGTAGGTAAAGCAAACTTGGAGGAAGAATACGTAGTGTAGTCATTGCAACAGAAGTGGTCATCAAAGGGCCACATGTTGGAGGCTCCATCAAGAGCAACGTTGCAAGGACAAAGCATGTGTGCATGAACCAGGTGAAAAAGTTGTTCGAGCAACGAATGCGGCACAAGGAGGCGACCCATTCACTTTGATAAGTGAGAAATGGTTCTTCTAGGTGTGGTAGAATGTCATGGTCTTAGTTTTACCAATCATGTGTTGCATGTTAAACTATAAAAGTGATGATGTGTTTTCCATAACTTGTTGTAGCAACAATGTTGTCTGGAATTATTTTGTGTTTCATTTTAAATGTGAAAGTGATATTGTGGTTCCATCACTTGTTAAAGCAACAATAGTGTTTGGCCTTATTTTTGTAAATCATGTTTTGTAGTGATGATGTGTTTTCCATCTCTTGTTGAAGCAACACATATATTTTGGCCTTGTTTTGATAGCTGGGCACTGTTTCCATTTTGATGTAAACTTGACCACCGAGTATGTGTTATAAACTCGTGGCAAGTATGGGATGCTTGGGTCATTAGTTGATCATGTAAGTCAAGCATGTAATTTGTAAAACAATGTACTACAGGTTTGTAGGGGATGCAAGTGTTAACTCATCGCTTATGACTCTGAGGGACAAAGGTGAAGGAGAAGGAAGGGTGACTTATCAGACATTTGTAAGTGCAGACAAGGTACAAAGAGGTTGCAGATTATTTTTCATGCTTTTGGAGGACCAAAATATCCTCAGTGGGGAGGATTGATCTAGGTAGCTCTAGACACATGCAAAAGTCCTAGGGGACTCAGAAAGGGTCAAAATTCAAAGTGGCCAGATTTCTCTCAAACCAGCACCAGATCGAAGTGCTCATCACCCTAATTCCAACGGTGTGAACAAAACTCAAATATGAGCTCGTATGGAGGAGGTAGAGCCAGTCAAAGTTGGGCAGTGGGCCAAGTTTAAGTGTTCTATAAATTCACTGTCAATTGGCATGGAAACTTAGCTCCTGAGAGTGGGTCAAATTGTTGCCTCTTTAATTTGTCTAATAACCCTTATATTAGACAAAATCTGAAATGGGGCCTATTATTTAAAAATAAAAAAAAATATATAATATATATATATATATATATATATATAATATAATAGATAAATGAGGCAGCAAGTCATGACCCCCACCACCTCAAACTATGTTTGAAAAAAAAATATTTAATTAAATAGGTCGACAAGCCATGACCCCCACCAGCCCCAACCGCAACCATATTGTATAAATATATTGGGTGGGTGGGCCACCTCTGATGGACATGGCCCATGCCCCCACCATACCACATAACACTTATAAATTGTGGGTGGAGGGGCTTGAACCCACCCAGCCAGAATGGTCGGTTCGCCACTCGGGCGCCCACACCACCAGGACACCCCAATGTATAATGGTTAACACATCAATGCAACAAACCACGCCCCATTTAATGCAAACCATGCCACGTGTTAACGAATGGTTATAACCATTTGCAAAATTATAACATGCCAAAAATTAAACGCGCGCCCTTCTAAGAGGGTCGGGATTTGATCCCCTGACCTTCCCTCCAACAGTTTCCCAGGTTACTCCAAACCACTCCATGTGGAAAGGTCCGCCCACGAGCAGGTATAAAAACTCAGTATGTAGATGTGAATTAAGGAGGAACTGGCATGGAAACCAAAATATTAATATTTTATTGCAGAGTAGTGGAACCATGCGGCATGGATTCTGAGACATGAATCTTTTGATGTTATGAGGAATCTTTAAGATTCACTGGGAGGTAGAAATTCCTTTTTTTTTCAGAATGTAATCAAGTTTACAGTCATTTTTCTCATATTTTCACAGGGAACACAATGGCGAGGTTGGATTCGCCTTTTGAGCTATGGGTTTGCAAATTCCCAACAGAGTTCTAGAATCTTAAGGGAATCTTCCAGATTCCTTGGAGGCAGAAATTTTCCAGATACAGAATGCAACCAAATTTATACTTATTCTTCTCAGAATTTCGCAAGGATCTCAATGGTGAGATCAATTTTTTGATTTGAGTTGCATATCTCTAGTCAACCCAAAGGATGGAATCTTTGGAGAATCGTGAGGGAATCTAAAATATTCCTACAGGCCCAGATTTTTCTGGTGTCAAAATTTGACAAATGGATAGTCAAGTTTACACCTCTCGATGACACAAATTCAGTGGTGCAGTCATTGTTTATAGCTAAGCCTTTTATTTTTAGACCATTTTCCAAATTGGAGTGACATTGTCAGATTTCAGAGTGTGGACATTTGATTCTATGCCATTCGATGCCACGATTTTGATGGTGCATTGAGATCTAGAAGTTGAGTATTATATTCTTCAACTAGCATCAAAGTTGAGGTATATGAAGTGTTGTTTTCATGTACTTCTTTGATCATTTTCTATGAGATGTATTATGTTGTTTTGATTCTTACTTGATGTATGATGCAGAATCTTTGTGTCTATTTCATGTGAGAGTATTCACCATGGATTGTTATGTATGTTTTGACTAGGATCCCTTTGTTTCCATGATGGTGGGATACTCATTGTCACCATGGGTGTTTTGGCTGAGATCCCTTTGATGCCATGATGATAGGATACTCATTGTCACCATGTGTAATATTGTGTCATGCTAATAGGAGGTATGTTGTGAGTGATAGTTCCTATAGCGGAACGTCTCGTGGAGATAATTTGCCACTCATGTAGAGAGCACATGTCCTTGTATGATAGGAAACATAGTCCATGTACATCTTCACCATTTCCAGCACTAAATGAAGCAGCTAACACCATCTTGACACCAGGCCCGGAGACGTAGTCCACACTAGATGAACTCCATTATCAATGTCTCATGTCTATGATTTGTTGATTTTCATTAGGTTTCCATTTTCTTAAGCATGCATGTATGTCCATTTATGCTCTGTTAAAATGTAATACTAACCACATCACATGAGTAAAATATATTAAATATGGGATTTGTGTCAACTCAGATCATCAAGTAAGCCACTTGATCTTATTCATACTGATTTATGTGGTCCTATGAGAAAGAGGTCTCCTCGTGGTGTATAATACTTCATATATTATTCATTGATGATTTTAAAAGATTGTGTTGGATTGGATTACTAAAACATAAAGATGAAGCATTTGGTAAATTTAAAGTATTCAAGGCTCTGGTTGAAAATGAGTTAGATTTGAAAATCAAATATCTTATATCTAATAGAGGAGGAGATTTTATATCAGATTATTTTTTCAATTTTTGTGAACAACATGGCATCAAAATACAATTTTCCATGGCTAAGACTCCTCAACAAAATAGAGTGGTTTAAAGAATGAACAAAAAAGTCCAACAAATGGCATGTGCCATGCTTGATGAATCAGGAACACCTCATACCTTCTGCAGAGAAGTAGTGCATACAACTGTGGATATACTTAGAAAAGCTCATGTTTGAGTAAACAGTGATAAAACTCCACATGAACTATGGTTTATTAAGCTTGCAGCTGTCAAAAAATTTAGAATTTTTGGAAGAAAATGTTAAGTAAAGAAAAATGATGATAAGCTTGGAAAGTTTCAATCTAGAGCTGATGAAGGAATCATTCCTGGAGACTCTTCTAGAAGCAAGGGATATAAATGTTATAATAAAAGGCTTCAAAAGATTGTTGAATGCATGGATGTTGTGATTGATGAAGCATCCACGGGTACCAAAAGATAAGCACCAACATATCACAAACCTCTCCCTAATACAATCCAAAAGGTTGTAGGAGAAGGAAATAGAGAAGCATCAGAAGAAGGAAATGAAAATACAGATACATCAGAAAAGAATCCTTCAAGGTATGTTCAAAAAATCATCTTGAATCTCAAATTCTAGGTGAAAAGGAAGAAGGAATACAAACTAGAAGAACTCTTGTTGGACCTTCTAGTTACTTAGCCTTAATATCCACAATTGAACCTCAAAATTGGAATCAAGCAAGCAAAGACGAATGTTGGGTTAAGCCAATGCATGAAGAACATGACCAAATATAAAGGAACCATACATGGGAATTGGTACCAAGGCCTCATGATAAAAATGTTATTGGGACAAAATGAGTGTTCAAGAATGTTATGCAACTAACTCACAAAATAGAAGAAGAGATAGATCATTGACTTCAAAATAAGCCTCTTTGAGGGGAAAAACTCCTTTACACTACAAATGAACAATTCTTAGATGATACAAATGGAAATACCTCCTTTCTACATATAGAAGTCCAAGGGTCACAATATAATCAGAGCCGACATAACAATAATATTTTAAGGGCACAATAATAACCATAGTGGGCTTCTTCTGGGCACAATAATAGCAATATGGGGCTACATGGGCACTACAATACAATAAGGGGGTTGTACTATTAACGATAAGGGGCTACATTAGTAGTATAAGGATCTAACATGCCCCTCTTCTTCAAAAAAATGTTGTCCTCAATGCTTGAGTAGTTCTGGACGCTTATGTATAAAATTCTCATCCTTCCATGTAGAATCTTCAATTGGTAAGTTCTTCCACTTGATGAGATAATTTGAAATTGATCAATTCCGTAGCTATCGGGTTCTTGTTTCCGTGATTGCTTCAGGTTCCAATATGACTTTTGCTTCCTTTTCAAGTTCCGGCAATATTGTTTGAACTGGGAGCTTGTCATCTATAACCTTCTTTAAGCATGAAACATGGAGAACTAGGTACACTCGGGAAGATGCAGGAAGCTCCAATTTGTATGCCATAGTACCAATATTTTGCAACACCTTGTAAGGCCCATAATAATTTGGTGATAATTTATTATCCTTCTTAGCTTGCTTGAGGGACATTTGTGTGTATGGTTGTAGTCATAAAAATACCCAGTCACCTACATCAAAGTTTCTTTCACTGTGATGTTGATCTTCTTGTTGTTTCATTTGATTTTGTACCAAAATAAGGTTATCCTTTAAGAGTTGGATAATTTTTTGTTAATGTTTGATGATGTTCCACTACTCTAAAATCAAATGTTATGCAACCAACTCACAAAATAGAAGAAGAGATAGATCAACGACTTCAAAATAAGCCTCTTAGAGGAGGAAGCCTCCTTTAAATTACACAAATGAACAATTATTGGATGATACAAATGACAATACCTCCATTCTATAAATAGGAGTCTAAGGGGTCACAATATAATCAGAGCCGACATAACAATAATAATTTAAGAGCACAATAATAACAATAGTGGGCTTCTATGGGGCACAATAATAACAATATGGGGACTACATGGGCACAACAATACAATAAGGGGGTTGCACTAATAACAATAAGGGGCTACACTAGTAGTATAGGGATATAACAAAGAAAAAACTAAATGAAAGTCGAGAAGTAATTCGAAACAAAGAAAGACTTGTATGCAAAGGCTATGCTAAATAGGAAGGGACAAACTTTGAAGAAACATTTACACCTATAGCTAGACTTGAACCCATAAGAACGTTTCTCACATTGTCAAGATTTCATAACTTTAAATTATGAGAAACATTTTCAAGGTTTCATAACTTTAAATTATATAAAATGGATGTTAAATCTACATTTTTAAATGGGGATCTAGAAGAAGAAGTTTATCTTAAAAAACCTGAAGGGTTCATTCTTGGAAATGATAAAAATATTGTTTGCAAACTTAAGAAGGCATTGTATGGGTTAAAACAAGCTCCTTGTGCATGGTATTATCATCTTGATAAGTATCTTCAACAATAAGGCTTAAAAAAGGGGTATGTATATAGAAATATATACATCAAATTTGATACAGACGGACTATTGATAGTTTTTGTTTATGTAGTTGAAATCATATTTGGAAGCAATGCAAAATCTATGAATCAAGGATTTGCTTTAGTTATGTAGCAAGAATTTGAAATGTCTATACTTGGTTACCTAACATACTTTCTTGGTCTTCAAGTTCAACAAACTAAGAATGGTATCTTTCTTTCTCAAACCAATTACCTCAAATATATTTTAAAGAAATATGGAAATGAAGACTACAAGTCGGTATGCACACCAATGGTAACAGGATGCAATCTTAGTCAAAATGATGATTATCCTTCAGTCAAACAGCTAGAATACATATATATGATTGGCAGATTTCTCTACCTTATAGGTACAAGACCAGACATTATGCATGCAGTTGGAATTGTTGGATGATTTCAAGAAAATAGTAAGGAAACTCATCTCCAAGTAGTTAAGAGAATATCCAAGTATCTATAAGGAACTCAAGTTTTTGGTCTATGGTATCCCAAAAATGCATAATTTTCACTTCATGCTTACATAGATGTAGATTGGACAGGTAATATTGATGATCACAAGAGTATTAGTGGAGGGGAATTTTATTTGGGACCCGGCTTGGTTTCATGATTCAGCAAGAAACAAAGCTCCATCACTTTATCAATTGTTTAGATGGAGTATGTTTTTGTTGCATTTTGTTGTACTCAACTTCTATGGATGATATAAACATTACAAGACATTCTCCTCAACCTATACATATTATCTATGAAAATACTAGTGCCATAAGTATCTCTAAGAATCCTATCATGCACTCAAAAATCAAGCACATTCCAATCAAATATAATTTTCTAAGAGAGTGGGTGCTTGAATAAAAGGTAAAACTAGAGTATGTTCCTTCAAAGTAACAAGTTGTAGATATATTTACAAATCCATTTCCATGTGAATCCTTTGAATATCTCAGGCAGAAATTAGGAATGATTCATGCTTCACCACTCTGCTAATTCTTCTAATAGGCATGTCTTGTTCAAGTGGAGCTATGACTATAAATTACTATAGTTTACTTTCTTTACATGAATCGTGTGAATAATAGTCACATATATACGTGGTTTTTGAGTTAGACAAATGTGTATACATATTAGTGATTAAAAAAAAGTGGCACAGATTTAGGGGAGCCTCCTATATGCCTTCATAATTTCATGTTTGGTATTCTGGTTCTGACAGTAGTTTGCTCCAGTTTTTTGGTTTAGGGGGAACAGTTGTTATGACCCTATAGTTCCTTGTTGGCATTATGGTTTCCTGAGCATGTCTTGTTGTATATCCTTGTTGATGTCTAGATATTTATACTATTACTACTAAATATTTATATGTTGTTTTTTAGTCACTAGCTATCAATGATGCATTGATTCCAAATGATAAAGTTATGAATGATGCCTATTTGTTGATATGCTCAATGAGGAGAATGTGTATGCTATGATCAGTATTGATGATTGGTTGCTCAAGTTACTTTGTGATGCTTGTAAGCTTTGCATACTTAGTCCCATGTTGATAATCCTGAATAGATTGATGTTACATCTTACTTTTTGACGAATGAGGATGTTCATGATTCCTGCAATTAAATGTTCATGGTGTGGGTTCCTATATGGTGTTGGTGGTTGTTGATGATTATCATGGTCTTTATTACCTCATTATTTTGGTCCCTTGTTTTGGCTATAAGTGACATATATGTCTCTTGATGTAAAAGGTCATGTAAAGACCCATGTTGTAGTCATTAAAATATTTAGTCATGTATGGGCTATTGGAATCAAGTCATGTCATATATATACTCCCATTATTTTAGGACATTGGTGTAAAATTTGGGTCAAATATGTAACCTCATTGTGTTGGGAGATTGATGTAATCATAAGTCCTTGGCGATAGGAAAGGTCATATTTTGTTGAGTCATAAATCCTTGTACTTTTAATGTATATCTTCAGAGGGTCCAACATATGATCAAGGGGATCATGATCTGTATGTAGATTTCATGATTCATATTTAGCAAATTAGACCTCTAGCGATCAACATTACAAGGAAAGTCCTTCATTCATGTTGGTTCAGCGTTTTTCCCTTGATGTCAAAGGGGGAGAGAAGCTTGATGTTTGGAGACAAATGCTTAGAGAGAAGTTTTGTGTGTTTTTAGAGAAGACTTTATGGTTGCAGGTGGATTTACAGGTGGTGTCCAAACACCAAAGTGGTTTCCATCAAGTCCAAAGGGGGATATTGTTGGCATTATGGCTAATGTGGTGTCCTTGATAGCAACCTGCATAATAAAGATGTACTTTATGTCAACATGTGATGATAATGGAACTCATGAAGATTGGTACAGATTCTACTGAAGCTATGAACACAGAATTGGCCGTTCAGAGATAGATGGATGATAAAGGTGAAGTTTGAAAACGTATATGTGAGTCATATAAAGAAGAGTTGTGTACATATGCAGTTCCTATGAAGCAAAGTCAAGTATAGAATCTGAACCATGGTAATTTGGATATCAAGGGTCTTTAACATGGTATTGGCCCATAGTAATCAAAGCGAAAATGGTTATTTGATCTCGTCAAAAGACACTACCAAGGTATTTACCTAAGGAATTTCTAAGGAAAATACTATATAAAGAGATGGAGATCAAGGTGTTGTGTGTGAAGGTATTGGGTTGTCTATGAATTATTTGATCTGAAACATGTGTGCACCAAGGAGCAAGGAGAAGACTCAGATCTAAAATATTTGAAGTATGTTGATGTATATGCTTGATTTATTTATTCATAACAATTGTCTAAGTAACTAAGAATGATAGATTTGTGCTTATAATGACACTATATTTAGAAGTCTATAGTTTTAACAGTAAAGGCTGCAGAGAGTGAAATTGTGTTTTGCAACAAAATTTTTCAGATCTATACGCAGGTTTGTCTTTGGATAGTTGCATACATACACGGATCTGTTTCTAGGTAGTCGCATATAATTTTTGTGAATTTATTCAGTATGTCAAGATGTGTACGTGAGTGTTATGCATGGTAGTTGTGTACATATGTTTATATGTTTTATGGATGTCACATATATGCTCTAGGGTTTTGTAGTGGCTCAATGATGACAGTTGATTAGTTATGTTCTAATTGTTGTTGTCTGTTGATGATGTCTCTATCTTAATGATATTTGTCTGATATTATTGATTGGGTTGGTTGTTCATGATTGGATTATTGGTTAGTTATTATGCTACAATTTGGTAATTTATGAATAGTTTAATGGTATACAATTGATTCAGTACATGATCTAGTGATTGATTCAGAATTACAATTATGCATGATTCAGTTTGCAATAGTTTAATATTTGTATGTAGTTGTTATATAGAGGAGGTGCTTACATATGTGAGTCTCATTCAGTACAATTGTGTACAAAATTTGAAATTTTTTTTT